>VXAL01005108.1:32251-44860 GCA_013399475.1 Chauna torquata | reverse complement strand
CTGGCGGCCGGGCCGGGCAGGGCAGGGCCGGGCAGGGCAGGGCAGGCCCCAGGTCACCCCTTCTCCCGGAGGGTCCGGGCGGGAGGCGGCGGGGCGCGGCGCGGCTTCTCCAGAGACGCCCCCGGAGCTCGCCGCCTGCCCTCGCCGCCTAACGGGGACGGGGCTGCGGGGGTCCCGCGGCGCTTCAGGGCCGACCGGTAACTTGGCAGCGGGCGGCCGCGAGCCGGGCGCAGGAGGAGGGGGACCCGGCTACGAGTAGAGGCTGAAGGCGGCGGCCCTTGCGGGCGCCGACGCTGTACCCCAGCCCCCCAAACGGGCACCCGGGCCAGCCGCAGCTGCAGGCGCACACGAACCAAAGGGCTTTCTGAGTGTGCCTTGGGCATCCCGCCGGGCTGCGCTGGGCTACCCACCCGCAGGCCTCCCCCAGCTAGGCCGCGCAGCAGGGTGCCGGCAGCCCCGGGGCAGCCGGGGCCGCGTCTCTGGAGGGACGCCCGGCCGGGGGCTCCCCCTGCGTGCCTCTGTCTCCGGGCCTGGGGAGCCAGCCCCGGCAGGAGCGTGCAGCGATGGGGCTCTGGGGCTCTGGCCTACGCAGCTGGGGGAATTGGGTCTCAGAAACGTGGTGCTGAAAAGTCACGTTCTTCTTGCTGGTAGCAAGAAGGCAGTATCGGGGAGCCATACAGTCGCTAGCTTTCGGTCATGCTTGGAAAGATGTGCTAGAAAAAAAGATGACAGTGCATCCCCACCACCAGTCTCTAATTCACGAGGCAGGAAGAAGGGAAGGGAAGGAAAAATACCTAGAGCCTCATTAACAGCTATCGACTTGAGCGAGGAAGATGGCGTCTGAAGTAACAGGCGTGAAAGCAATAGCTACTTGAAAGAATAAGATCGGTTTGTTTTTCCTTAAGGAATTACAGGAATATTAAACCCTTCTTGCAGTTATAAATCATTTAATGCAAATCATTTAATCCAAACAGAATTTTTACAGGCTCATGAGGCTCACTCATTTTGCCAAGAGTGAGTCATGTACAAATAAAATGAAACCAACAAAGAAAAGAACTCTCATACCATGTGTATGTGGGTGATCCTTTGAAAAACTTGTAATTATTTTTTAACTCTACCACAGCCAGGAAGACAGGTTTGTGAAGAAAGAGTGAACGTTGATAACTGAACTGCAGCCCATCGACATGCAGTTTTTCCTTCACACAAAATGTAACACAGCAGGTCCCTTGCCAGTCCGACAGCAGCAATGGCAGGACTGATGTTTCAGCAGCCCCTGAATGCCCGTGATTTCAAACCAAACTGTGTACTGACATACTACGGAAACAACGGACTTTTAAAAAACAAAAATAATGCTAAGTGATTAATACTTAGTAGAAGAATGCAGCAGGCAGTTAATCCCTCACTTAAGGGTTAGTTAAGGACATGAGTTAAACTTCATTCTTCACTCACCATGTCATAAATACGTGCTGCTAAACCCGGAGCACAAAATGAGCCAGTGGGGTGGTGATGCACTGCTCTGAAATGACTAAAATGTAGGGACACGGAGTCACGTGACGGTGCGAATACGAGCCTTAAAATGTCTCATCATCCCCGTCATCCGAAAACCACTCCGCACCAACATCCAGTGACAGCAATGGCAAGTACTTGCAGATACCAAATGGGCACAACGTTGTAATGTATTCTAGTGCTGCTCCCCACAAAAGACAAAACTTCATTAGGAAGGGATACGTCACAGTGGCTCAAAGCACCCTGCCAGCCACTGACTTTGCATTTTAACACAGGACATTTTTACTCCCTGTTCCTCACTTGACTGCAGTCGTTCCACCTGCCTGATCAGAAGACGTTACTGCACACGCACTGCGAGTCCCTGGCACGCAGCAGGACAGAAGTGGGGGAAGCGACGGAAAGGAACCCAACCGCATTTCGGTGACGAACAACGAGGCTGGACTTGGGGCAGTGCAGCTGTGTGGTCTGGGCACCAGTGAAGCAGAAGGCCCCAGATGTGGGTGATCCAGGACCCTAAGCCCTCTGTGACACTGTCACTACCAACGGCTGTAGCCAGTGCCTTAAATGCCACTCCCAGCTGGCAAAAAGACAGGTCTCCTTGTTCCTCCCTTCAGGAGTCTGAAGGAATATCTGCTTACCCTGTTACTGCCGGGGTATCCCGTTGGATGGGCACACTATGCCGACTGTGCATTCACATAAATGCTTTTCTTAGGCACAGAATGTGAGATGCAGCACATGTCGAAGAGCCTCTGAAGCCCAGCAGTATCTGTACTACCTGAGCTGCTGCGAGCGCTAAAGAAAGACGAGGGACAGAGCATGCAGCTTGTACGGCCAAGAAATTAGTGACAAAATTATCCTCCTCCCTCAGAAGAGAATTTCAGGTCATCTGCAGGCGAAAGCTCCCACTGCATCAGTTACCCATGGGTCATGAGTTTCTTCCCAAACACAGGAGTCAGAAACTTCCTTCAATTTAAAAACAAGCTAACGCTGAACTCTTTAAATGACCAAGAGCTGGAGCAGGAGCACATATGACATAACCCAGCTCTGAGGTGAGCTGGAAGAGAATCCGTAAATCTTTCAAGGCATAAGGCTCTTCTCAATGAAACAGTATTCTTTCTTTTCCATTTTAACAAAAAGAGAGAACTTGGTACCTTGGTGGATTTCAGCTTTTTATTGCTCACAACTTACTTTTCCTCCTAAGTATTTTTTGCCTGGCTTCCATACTGACACATGGCGGGGGGCGGGCAGGGGAGAACTTTAGTTCAGCTGGACTTTCTAATGGTAATGGATGTCTTGAATCTACCATCCACTTGCAGATCTCCTTCTTACTGGTTATTTTGTTTTTTCCCTATGGATCTCTGAATTTAGATTGGCTGCTTAGCAAATCTGTTCATATACAAATAGATTTGTCTTTCTCAGAAGTATTACAAAGCTCATCTGTTTTGTTTTGTTGTTTGTTTTCTTTTGGGGGGGGAGGGGGAAGCTACTCATTTGTTTATCCACTAGCAGACAGACAGCACAGACCAATAAAACATGAGCTAAGGAAGCAGCTGAATCACATGGCCATCTAGCATGCATTATCTGGTGGACAGAGGAGTCTCTAATCGCTTGCTTAAGGACAGTCTTAAAAAAAGACAGTACGAAAACATGCAGTTTTGCGTACTATTTGCAATTTGCCAGACCTCTTATTTCCTCAAGCCTCTGAAATAGTATGTACCATGGTGCATGAGAAAATGGAGATTGAGGACAAGATCAGTTATGGTAAAGCAGCTCAAAGCATCAGTAATTTAAGATTGCTGTGGAGTCTTCTGATTAAATGAGAACCTCACCTTCTGGCAAAGAAAATCCAGAATGTTTCATGTTAAAAACCTTACAATGAATATGGAAACCAGGGAAGCATACATGTCCTTTTTAACGTTTTGGACTACCAGTAGCAACTTGGCACAACAGGAAGCAATCCATGTGGGTCCCTCTTTAAACCACGAACGACCAGTGCTTATACATATATACATCAAAACCACCAGGCAGTACATGAATACAATGACTTTAGAGTAACTTCAGTTCATTAATGATAGCTGAGGTCAGCCTGCTCTAAATGCCGTGACTTTGAAACATTTTAGTGGTAACTGAAGGTATTTGGCCAACATCCTATAGTCTTTGTCTGGGGCAAATATCCATTTACTGTAAAAATTTGATACTAAACCACTAATCCTATATATTGTTTAACTGTAACTCTTTCCATCTTCAATTTCCATTTTACCATACAATGTAATCTATGTCTGTTTCAAGACTTCTGGGGAACCTAAAAATAACCTAATGAAATAATACTTTGTTTTTGCACAGACATCCAATTCCATTCTATCATCAGAATTCAAGGGGAACCACAGCAGATGTGTGAGAAGAGACATGTATGAAAATCCAGGCAAACAGAAAAGAAAAATAAGTAACAAGGAGGAAAGCAAGAGAGAGAAACAAGCCTAGAGGCACAATCTAACCTCCAATACGCAGTTTATATCCCCACGTCTTTCAACAATTATCTATTTTTAATCTTGCATGAAACATACAGCATGGACTTTTTTTCAAGTTTTGCAGGGATGCATGTGGCACACAGGGCATTAGTGCTTGGTCCACAAAACCAAATGAACAAGGGCAAGAAAAAATCTGAACGGAAAGAAAAACAGCAAGATTTAAGTTATCACCAAAAAATTCTTAAGATCTCTGTTTCTAAACTGCAACAACAAAGTATTTGGAAAGGCAGTCTGAGCCCTCCTACACTGAAGCAGGCTTCCAGACTAAATAGGAATTTGTGCATATTCTCCTGTTTATTGCAAAAGCTGTTTTACTAAAAAAGGCTATTTTGGACTGTCATCAAAGGATGATGTGGAGGTTCTAGAAAGTTCACAACGGATCAGACAATTTATGGTCGATAAGTCTATCAATGGCTAGTAAACATGATGATGCAATCCAGTGAAATCTCTGGCTCAGGAAATTCCCATAACCTCTGACTGCCAGAAGTTAGGAAATTCTACACTCGACCTATTTTTTCCAGTCTTTCAGAGCATCCTCTACTTGTCAGCGTCAGTCAAAGGCGACTGGGCTAGATGGGCTACTGGAGTAAACAAAAATCATAATTCATCCTTCTTCTCTTCTGAAGAGATAATCAAGGTCGTTCTCGTCATATTATGCTGCCACCTGTGATGAAAATTTTTATGATTGGTGACTCCAAATCTCTTAAAAATGACAGTGGGCCTAATTTGGATTTCATAAAAATACACAGCAGAAGCTGTAATAATAAATTAATATTTCTGGAAAAAGTAGATGACAAACAGCAGGCTCATTAGCTCAGATTTATAGCTTTCCTTTCATACTGAACGGAACGGACAAAGGATGAGACTGGGACAGTAGTGAGGACATCCCGTCAGGGAAGAAGAAACAGCATTTAACTGATCTGCAGAAAAGTCTCTAGTTTGAAATGGGCGTGACACCACCAAAGCTTTCCACACAGTTCCCTTCCAGTGGTGGATAAGGGACATCTCTTTTGAGAAGAATCAAAGCAAGCACAGAATCATGGAATCATTTAGGTTGGAAAAGACATCCGTGAATGCAGCTCTGTAAGAAGGTAGAGTGGTGAGATGGCCAGAAGTCCTACTGAAACCAGATCCTTTGTCCCAAACCACTGCGGCTTCAGTTAAAAGATTAGGGCTTGGAAAGACTCCTGCAGCTGCAATAATTATAACTGGGTTACTTTGAGGGAAAGCTAAAACCCACTGGGTAGAGGTTTGATTTTGGACGCCAGACAAAAGCAAGACCTTAGCAAATTCTCTCATTCCCAATCTAGGACCATACAGACCTCAACTGCCAGGTGGGTGGGGGTATTAATTGATGGACTGTGCAGCTCGTCATATTCTAAATCAACTTGTTATTTGAAATTGAGCATTACTATGGAAAACTTAGCAAGAAACATATAGATGCCAGGAAACATAGAGTAAAAGTAAGAAAAACTAGGAATCTAGATTCAACCTTTCTACTAAACTCAGAACAGAACTTAGAAGCCTGGTATCTCTTCTCTGGAGAAAATCGGGACATTACTCATTTCAGTAAGTGAAAACGTAAAATAATGCACTATCATCTTTCTATTTCATTCTCTATCTTTTGCTTTAGCAATTTTTTTTCTAAGCTTTATTTTAGCAGGCCTAAAGCATGGAATGAATGAGCTCAGTTTACCTTTTTCATCCTGAATCCAATCACAGTTGGATTTTTGGAATAATTTAGAGACATATACAGTTTTCATTGAAGCATTTTGGTTCCCAAGTTCTCTGCAAAGGTATGGAAGAAAAGTATTCCCATATTATATGGAAATGCTATAGTGCTACGCTACTGTAATTCTATTATTTTAGAATGCCCGTTGCCACTTTTTACTGCAAGCATAGCACGTAGCGTAGTATATATACCTGCTCAGTGTAATATGTAGCATTGGTACAGTTCCAGCAGTCATATTTCAGTAAATGCCAATTTAAGCAAGATCTGCCTGATTTACAAGAGGAAAACGTCTTCTGAGTGTGATTACGGGCTTCATGTTGTGATACTTATGCTAATAGTGTCTGAAAAAGGAAGCAGTTCCTTCCCCTAAAACACCTGATCTGCCAGGAATCCCCAGAGATGCTCTGGAGGCCAGCCTGAAAAATCTCCCTCTAGAACCTGCCAGGGAGGAGTCCTGCTTGAGCCAAAACTCTAGCTTTTCAAGTGACCTTACACAGTATAGGCTTCCTGAAGCAGAGCGGCAGCGTTACCAAATGTGCATCAATCTTTGCAGAGGGAGGTACTTCAGTGAAGGCTTAAAAGTTTTACTCCTAAAGAGTTAAGTACAGCAAGTCATCCCATAGCACTCCATGTACTCATCCATTGGTATAAACCACTACCTGAAAAGTAGCATCAGGGAGGCATGAAAATATGACAGATGTAATCATTTCCACTCTGAATTCGCTATGCAGAAAAGAGCATAAAAGTAATTTGAGGACATACTTTTCATAGTTACCTGGTCAGCCAAAGCACAATAACATTAAAATTAAAAAGCTAAACTCGAATGCAATGACAAGTAGTATGTAAGCACCTACAAATCCTACCTGGTGCACTCAGACCCACAGCTATGAACTCCTGGAACAAATTAGAAACTGGAGCTACCGTAATAGCTGGAAACCTCATTTCTTTAGGATACACTTGGATGAGCAAAACATGAACAAACAAGCAATGGATGAGACAGATAAGTAGCTAATTCCAACATGTAGGAACCTCCTGCTTGTTCACTTATCCACTAGAGTCACCCTCTTCCTTCAGAAGAAACTTTCTGTCAAATCTATACTCATTTACCAGGCCAATGAACAAATTAGAAATGCACCAAAACAGGCTGAACAACTTGCATCTTGTTTTTTAATTATCTTTATAAAAATGAGAACTCAGGGAGGAGTTGAGGATGATTAGAAACTGATGATGGCATACACTGCCTGATTTTCCTGCCTGCAAACATAGCACTTCATTTATTGCAATTCACTCATCCTTCAGACACATCAAGAGCCACTACTTGTTCTTTCTAAAGTCTTTTTAGAAAGCTGGTGCTTACACTTTTAGCACTGTGAAGAGCAAATAAACCTTTGAAGAAATCTTACCTGCTAAAACCACTTTTTAATGGTCTAATGATTTTTTAAAAACAACAACTTGAATTTTGCCAAAAATGTCATTACAAAGCAGAATGAAAATGTCTCTCAATCCTGTCTATAGAATTCCCAGTACAATGTAATAATCATCTGAAGGGAGGAGATTCTCTAGAAAGGAATGTACATTTACAGTTCATTGCAGTGCCATATTTCATCATTCATCATTCAACATTGACAAGGCCCATTAATAAAATAGCACTCATTGGTTTTATAACAATTCCAATTCAAAATCTTCTTTTTGGAACTCTAATTGATCCTCCAAATGAGCTTTATTACTCATTGACGGAAAACTGGCAAAATCCTAGTCTGTACTTTGGCGACCTTCCAAAATGTCCAATTAGGTCAAATCAAGAAAGCTCTAGAAACCAATTACAGAAGCACTTCTAAGCCAAAAAAAACCTTATTGTATTCTGATTCAACTGCTACAGGGAAGGGAAGGGAAGGGAAGGGAAGGGAANNGAAGGGAAGGGAAGGGAAGGGAAAAAAACCTTCAGTCACGATCTGGGTATGCACCTGAAATAGCACCTTCACAGAAATGTGCCAAATAGCCGCTCCTTGAAACACATCAGTTAATCATATTTGCTCACAGATTTTCTTTATCAGTGACATAAATGTCACCGAGTAGTTCACCATAAGAAACGGTGCCAGCCAGTTCCTTAATATGTCAAGCAAACACTGGCTCCCCTTCAACATTTTTCTATGCATCTCATCTTCAGTGCTCTAATTTCACATGTATACAAAGTCTTCACTTTTTTATGAGTTTTATGAGTTCTGTGCCTCACTTGCATGTTTGTACATTAACATATACGTTGACAATATGATAAAAATAATCTTGGCAACAACAATAGCCACCTTTATCTAACTTCTCAAGAATTTGATCTTTGCTTCTGCAGGACTACTGCATGTACAGCCCTAGATGCTGGTGGGTTGTTTGAGGTGCGTGTTGCTGCCAATCCTAATCCCACCACCCACAGTTATGAATTAATTAGGACTTGAAGATGCCAGAGGGAGGCAAAACAAACAAAAATAGCATTTTAATTAACTGTAAACAATAATTAAAATTCTGCATTATGCATCTGCACACTTCTAGACTTACTGCACTGACTCTAAATATAATGAAGTCATACAGCTAAATCCCAGAGGACTGGACAGATCTCAGATCCTAAGTACATCTCCTATCATATCTCAAAACAGTAAATAATTTGTGCATCGTTATTGTGAAAACCAATAATTAAAAATTTAAAAACTAGCATGGTAAAGGAAACAAAATCCATATACCATGGCCAGACTAAAGGAAAACAAAACATGCATCCATATAGCAAAAACTTTTAAGTTTTCCACTCCAAATCTGCACTTGTTCTGTAATTTCACATCACAATGGCCCCACTTTACTAAGCTTATTATTTAGTTAGTTATTTTATTAATTTACTTACTCACAGTTCCTTTTTATTTTTTGTTAACCTTTTTTAATTAACCTGTTATTAACCTGCCATTATACTAACAAAATTAAGAAGGTTACTTCTAACTTTTTCCACTCCAAACCTGTTTAATTACAATTTTGGCACAGACTCCTCTAAGTTTCTTCCTATCGATTTTAGTTACTCAGTTTTCTCTGCCATTTGGTCTTCAGCTGGCTGGACTACAAATTGGGTTTCATCAGTTCATCTCCACACAAAGCATTACATTCCCTGAACTCATGCTGGAAACAGTCATCTGTCATTTGGCAGTCAAATCTCTTAACAAAAATCTCCTTACCTTTATCAGGAGGACAGGTAAACTTCCTGAAGTTTTACTTTACCATGAGCTTGATCAAAGGTAATCACCAGGACCTAGCCATACAGAAGAAAGTCAACAGTTTCTCTTGCGGCCATCTCTAGAAACCTAAAGGAAAACATCTGTCTGAAATAGCCACATGGCTGTTGTATTCTGTCATTTTCCAAAAATGGCTAGACTGAACCTCTTAACATTTATTAAGTACAGCTAAAATGTTAATTTACAAAAGAAAGATAACAAAATCTGTAATTCCATTTATATAATATTTTACAGCCCCCAATATCTCATTTAAATTATAGCCGCTACATGGCAGACATTTGCAATATTTTAGCTAATATGCTGAAAACTTTGTGTGGATCCTTTTTCTGCCTCCCATTATTTGTTTACTAATCCATTAATATAAAAATCACAAAATGTTTGGAAGATCCTGGTGTATTTCCAGCCCTCTTCCATCTTGAGTTTCACAGGTTCCTCAGGTTTCATAGGTTTCATGTATTGTCCCTGACATTTTGCTAAACAGCTAGGTATAGAAGATTAACTGATTAGAAATGATGTAATTAATGTTTTCACTTGCAGAGCACTTTTTTTGAAATGCAAATTGAGGAACTGTATTGGAAGTACTATGAACTCCATAAAACAGCAAAACCAGACTGCTAGGTATTCAGGAAGCCAAGGTCAGACGTAAATGTAAGGTCTATGTACTGATGCATCCTAATGTAAGAATACCTTTTGTTACGAATGACTGCCACTATTTATGACTGATTGCAAATATTGCTGAATTGCTTTGTTGACCTGGAAAGTTTACGAAGTTTACTACAGACATCTTGTTTTCCTCATTTTATTTATTTATGCCTTTTCTTTAACCATCTATGCTCTCGTAACTGCAGTGCTTCTTTTGTCTTTCTGTAAAAGCTTTCTTCACATTTTTCTTCTTTTTTTTTTTTGTCATGATGGCAAACACCACATTAAAAGTTCTTCATTTCCTTCAGATGCATGAAGAAACTAGAAGCAGTAATTGCCTCCCCCCTTCTTTTAAATGAAATTCTTAGTTTTGCTGTGGCCTAGAAGGTCCGGGTTGATAAGGGGTAGCTCTAGAGTGCCTTGAGCTTTGGGCGACATTCTGTAACATACAGAATAGTCACGTGCATGTTGTTGTACGTGAGCTTCTGAACACCAACCCGTGTCACAGTTGCTCCTTCTAGTTGCTAATACCTTCCACTAAATTGCCTCAGAGTCTTTTTGTCTTTCTTTCAGACGTATATAATTTTTTTATTTCCTATAAGCACTCTTGGTTTGCAGTACCTCGTGAGGGAGTTTCAATTTTTGCTCTTTAGTTTTTTTGGCCTTCCCTCTGACATCCTCCAACTGGGGCAGACACGCCGTTCTGTATCACCTGTTTTTTCCTGCTTCATCTTACTCAGTTTCCTGGAAAAGCAGCCCTAAGCTTATTCAAGAATTTCTCAGGTTTCTCCGGTGCATCTTCGTTTGCCCAGAAAATAAAACAGTAAGATCTCAGGGTCTTATCTGGTGTCCATACAGCAAAACTAGCCCACAGCTCCCTACAACAGAAATTCTGCAACCCTCCCTCCCAGACAGAAGTCTCCGGGAACATTTGCAGCTGTTCAGCTACTGCTGATGCTCTGCTTCCCACTCCCTTTTCATTCTTTTCTACAACTTCCCTACAAGCTACCTCTCTTTTTGGGCATTACTCTGGTTGATCTCCAGATCTAGACAATTCGTGTGATGAAAGTAAATGTCTCTCTTCTCCTTATTCTCAGCAGCTGTCTGAGTAATACCAACCTGCCTCTTTTTTGCTTGACTCCTCTAATGCCAGTCAACTAACTCAAATATAACCTTCTGAAAATTTTTATCTTACTTGGAGCACTTCAACTTCTTTTTAACAAAAGGTTTCCGTCATTATCAAAGACATTTCTTTCACTTTTTTTCCCAACCCTTTTTCTCAAAAGTTTTCCATTTCAGCTTTTTCCATAAAAACAAAGCATTGTTGCATTAGCGGGTTCCCATTCTTTCTTTCCATTAGGCCTCATCTTTAAAAGATTTCCTTTCTAAATCTGAGACAATATGTCTTTCTTCATTTCCCTAATATATCTCGACACCATTTCCCACGCCTTTATTACTAACAATGCCTTGTCATTTGTCCTGCTCAAGTTTTGTCAACTGCTCAGTATATCTTAGAAGCTGTATATTTTCATTTTATGTTTATTGATACAATGAAAAAGATTAAGACCTTAAACTTTTCCAGCCCAACAAGCTGTTCTGCTTTGAATTCTTAACGAAGTCTTACTCCTTTTGGAAACCTTGCTTCTCTACATAGACTCTACTAACTTTTTTTTAATGATGGTATCTTTCTGCTTTCTTTTGCTACTCATTTAGTCTCTCAAACCCCATGCAGTATTTCTTTCAGGTATACTTAGTTTCTGGGGAAAAAAAAAAATCTCCAACATGTGAAAGAGCTTTGATTTAACTATCCTGCAGATACATTCTGCAGTACTTTCATCAAGGCTCTTTCTGCTTTTCACTTTCTAGCACCTCCTGACTGCCCCGTGCAGAAGCCACGCTGCACAGCTTAGCAGAGCTTCCTTGTGTGACAACAACAGTCGCACCAGAACGTATGGCAGCATTCGGAGCCCCAAAACACCCAATTTTCTCATCAGAGCACCACTCTTCTCGTCATAGGGTTGAGGCACAAGTTACAGATACACCTCTTTTTTGCCCAGGGGTGCTTCCTTAGTCTAATAAAAATAAACGAACCTCTCAGTTCCTTATCACAGCCTTAGCAAGAGCTGATCCTGCCTTTCTTGCAGGCAGTGGTATTTTGCCACTGTTTTAGGGAGAGGAGGCTCTGCCCCTAATGGAGGAAGATGCAAGACAGAGCCAGAACGTGGAGTCTCTTCTCAGCTCTGCCACCTGTTGCCCTAGGACTTAGCATAAGTTACTCCATATTCCTGCTTCTTCAATTTTCCCCATACATCGCTCCCTCGTAGACATTACCTCCGAACACACTACCCAGCCGTATGTCGTTTCAAGGGGGTATTCAGTTGACTTGACCGGGAGACCGGCAGCGCCCACTGGTTTTAAAACATTGGTGAATTATCCTTTCTAGTCACAAGTACAATTAAGAAACAGCGTTCCTACACTCACAAAGAGTTTCTTACAGCTTCTGTCTTAATGTGCCAGCTGCTCACAGAGTGCTGCCTGCAGCGATCGCCGAACACGAGCGCTGCCAGCTGCGACCCGGGCTTCCCGGCTCTGTCCGCGCTCCCCCGCGCTGCGCTCCGGGCTCCCACACGCAGCGAGAGCAGCCCGGAGCCCCGGGAAGCAGCCGCCCCCCCCAGCACACAGCTGGGGCGACGGCACGGACTCAGCAGAAGCCACGAACACCAAGCAGCCCTTCCTCGAGCCTGCCTCCCATGTAAATACGTCTGGTGAACGAAGGGGCCGGGAGAGGCGGGGGACTTGCGGCTGCCCAGCGCCAGGGGAGCCCCGTGAAGGGGAACGCCGGCCCGGCAGGAGCAGGGCGACAACGCAGCGCTTCCCCCGCGGCCCCGCAGCCCAGCGGCCGCCGCACGCCGGGGCCTTCCCGCCCCGGCCCCGCGGG
>VXAL01005108.1:0-23136 GCA_013399475.1 Chauna torquata | reverse complement strand
TTATATTTTATACATAATCTAAAAAAACACTAAATCTAAAAAATAACTAAGATCAAATAAATATGTATACAGATACATATTTGTATTTTTTATGAAGAGGAAATATGTTACATCTTCTTCCCAAAGCAGTTTTACATAGTTTACAGATGGACCGCTATATTGAAAATGTGTTAATACTTTAACCTTCTAGAAATGGAAATTAATGGATATTGTAGGAAAATTACTGTATGGCAGAATATTAGACTTCCAAGAGTATATTAAAATAAAACTGTTCAACATCCTCCCAAGCGTGTACTGGAAATTTTCCCTTGAAAGCTGGATCTGCAAAAGTGCATCCCTACTAGCCCAGCTAATGTTACGAGGTTCCCTTCGGGTGATGCCAAATGGCAGCACAGTCTAGGGCAGTGGCATGAGACTGAGCACCAAAGGATTTAAGTAGTATTACTGGGACTGCCACCATCTTCTGCTGTGTTCTTACACACGCTTTTAATTTTCTTTGTTTCTTGTTTTCCCTTAGAATAAACAGAGGTAAGATTGCTCACTCATTTCAGCAAAACCACTTGAAAGCAACAGACAAAAAACGGTAAACACAGCTAATTCAATAAATTTAGGTGCAACTTCACTGTAGTGCTGAAATCTAATAAACAGACAAATCGGGGGATTTAGAAAGCAACTTAATGCACTGCATTAGCTGCACAGCAAAGATCACTGAAACAATTTGAATTTTCTGAAGTTCAACCCTACTTCTAACAAGCTGAGGGTGGTAAGGAGCAGAGGTAAAGTCAGTTCTGGTATCTGATATCTCACTGCAAAGTAATTAAACAAATCATTGTAAACAGTCTTATAAACACCTTAAAACAAAATACACGAATACTGATAGAACATCTGACAGGGTGCAAACAAAAGAAATTACATAATAATTTTAACACGCAATTCTCAGATTAGATCTGCATGATAAACTACTGTTATTTTTTCACAGTAATAAACAAAGGTTAGTACTGACAGCAGATGCTTTTCATCAGTACTCAAAATAGTATTGCAATACACTGCTGCTGCATTTCCAAATTATTGAGGGTATCACCAAGGCTGGTGCAGAGGAAAGAGAAAAAGACTGAAGGAATAATATTACTTCTATGCTATATGGCTGTGGAGGCAGCTTTCTAGTTGTGACTGAAGATACAAACAATTAGGTAGTTTCCACCATTCAATTCCTGTAACTAATGTTTATTTTAAATAAATAACACTTCAGTGTCTGTGTGTTTCCTTCTCAAGTGTGGGCTAAACAGAGGCGTAGTGAAAAAATAGATTGACTTCACATTGACTTCAACAGGGTTGAATTTCACCGAAATCTTAACTGTGTGCATATCTCTGTAAAAGCACTGCCGAAATGCCATTTCTTCCACTTAATATTACAAGCAGAAATGTGCAGAGTGGGTTAAATTTCAATCCCACTGGAGTTAGCGGCAAACCTCCTGCTAGCTTCACTTACGTGTACAGAACACAAACATATGGCTGAATTAGGAACAGAGGAAAATAATAAAATGCTGTCTTTGGCTGAAACCAGGGCGGGTGGGTAGCGCCCAACCTTGCCCATACAGTTTTCTACTCTAATTTCTCTGCAGTCTAGAAGAGCTGCTCTTTCTTCCACCAAAAGCAGTGGTTCCTACCTAACAGAGGTGGTTGCTAGCTGTGGGCATAGCAAATGAGGATGGAGTTGAACAGCTGAAGGATATTGAGGCAGGTACTGAAGGCTGCAGAAGACTGTGAGGAGGTGAGATGGAGAGGAAGAGCAGCCTCTTTTTCTTCAGCAGGCTTGTAAGACACGTCTTGCACATAAACATGCTGGAAGAAGTCCAGTTGGAGAACTGGATGGATAGTGTTTTAATACTGCTATTTTTAGCCTATATAAGCGAGAGGGCTTCTGGGAGTCTGTAATTTTAAAACAAATGGTAGGTTGCTTCTTTCTCTTACATACATAAAGCTGTGTCACGACTGAAAAATAAACACATGGTTGAGAGATTTCTTGAACTGCTGCATGGTGGTTAATTTTTTAACAGTTCTTTTAATGGATATGAGAGCATAATACAGCAGAATCCATGAAGAGTCAACTCTCACTGTCAGTTCCTCAGTACGCTTCAGGAGAAAATCCCATCTGTCTTCCAATGTTTTAATTTTTAGCTGTGCTTCTTCCCTATCTCCCCCTGGTCAGCTTTTGAATGAATTGCAAATTTTGGATCAGATTTTTGAAACAGTCTACAAAAGCATTGCTTTTTGAACCATGTTTGCATAACTGTGCATCTGACTAACCTGTTAAATTCCTTACCCCAATAGACATACAGAAATGACCCATTTTCAGTGGTGTGCTGACTTAAGGACTTCTGTATATAAGTATATGTAAGGACTGCATATGTTTGCATGACAGGCCACAAACAATCTTTGAACTGCCTCTTGATAACCTCTGATTTTTTTCTTGTGCTGGAAAGAAGCTTTTTTTATTATTATTATTATTTCAGAGAGCAATGGAAAGGAAGAAAAAAAGGGAACTAAAATAGATTGGAATGCTTGATGTCTTAAGATTTAAAATCCAAAGCCAGCTCAGTTACATGTGGCTAATCATTCTTGGTTTATGATAGGCTATGGCAGACAATAAAGTTCTCATACTGTTCCCAGTGGCCAGCTATCCATATCCCAGGCCTACCAGTGTATTTGAATTACTAGTATGCTTTTTGGCAATCAGAGAAGACTGCAGGCTGAATGGGTGCCAAGATGGATGTATAACGTGGGCCAATACTCCAGGAAAACTCAGATCCAACTTTGCTGAGTGGACCCAACATTCAACAGAACAGTCTGAGGAGCAGCAAGGGGGAAGGGAGAGTCTGCCTGGGCCTCCGGCACAGCCTCCCATTGCTTTCTGAGGCAGGGCAGCTTCCCATCAGATCCTGCAGAAGTTTGAACATTATCGTTGCAGCCTTGGGCTGCGTGTCTTCATACTTACTTGTTTGCGTGGAGGCTTGGGGGGGGGTATTTTTTATTCCTCTTAGATCTGCATAGCCAAGCTGACCAGAGGAAGTGAAATGGATTCTGTTATTTAACTTGTCCAACACTGGATGTACACACGTTGCATGTGTGCAGAGCTACTGAAGACAATCTGATCGCCAAGTGTTACTGATGGCATAACTGGCCTGCTGGTGACAACACACTGGAAGAACAAGAGAAAGAATCCAAGCTGATATGCAACTTCTAAGCAAGTTGATAGAGCCAAGTTTTGGCAAGTTAATGCATTAGAACTGAGAAGGGGTATAACTTTCCTTTCCACTTGTAAATTGGATACATTTTGTCTGGAACAAATCAGAGCAATATAAAAATATAACTCGGTTGTGTCATTTTTCTAGCTTCATTTTTTGAAAATAGATTTGTAATTTGAGGCACTACGTAGTGCCTGGGAGAAGCCCCATCTAAATCAACAGGAGCTTCTCCTGATTTTTATGGAAACTAGTTCAGGATGATGAAGACCTACTCCACTACCAACCACGAAAGCTCAGGAGTACAAAGTCTTATTGATTTAGTTATCATTTGAAGCTTTATTTATTAATCTCATTATACAGATTTGTGGGAACATGGTGGGAGAAAGGGTTAGATGGGGAGGAAGCATTTAGCTGTGTAATAAATACAAATAAGGAGATAACCTTAAGCCTCTAAATGGGTCCTGCTGAGTGGGAGGGACACTGCACCACTCCTCACGAGCACAGCAGTCTGTGGTTGGTCTAGTGAATAGAAGCTTTGTACCCGAAGGAAAGCTGGTTTTGAAAAGCAACTAGTCAGACCCAAACGAAGTATTTTAGTAAACTGAGTTGTTTTGTCCCTTGTATTCTGATGGAAATGCATCTGCCGTGACTGTTTTTTGTAAACCTATTTCTCAATTAAAAACAATGTGTGATTTTTATGATTTCATCATCTTTGCCACTAGAGTACTCTTCCAGACACTGGATTCTTCAGTCTGCTAGCAGCTCAATGACTTGGACAAACTACTGGACAATGACCCAAAGGAGAAATTTAACCGAGTTAATAGAGACAGTGGCTGAGAAGATCTGGCAATAATTTATCTGGCAAGAATTTATTAATGGAAATACAAGCCACAAAATCAAGGTCTACTGACACTGTTTTTCCAACAAGAAGATACCAGAATTATATCAGATGGAAGACAAATAAAATGCAAGATAAAACTTCAAAACTTGACATTTCTTTGAAAAGAACATTTCATTTACTGATTGTCTCTTTGGTTTAATGAATTTAACAATGAATAATGAGGTTCATCCTTGCTGATGGATTTAAAAACACAGCCCTCTCAGAAGCAGACAATGTAAAGATAGTTATTACAATAGTGAGCATCAGAGAACATTTTGTACTAGAAGGAAATTTACTAGTTCACTAAATTAAGCGCAATAGAAAGTTCGTAAAGCCAATATGCTAGTCACTTTCTGTTGTGTAATGGGAATAGAATTAAAGAGATGAAATCCCATAGATGTGTTATGTATCTTCCTTTGAAGCTGTTGCGCCTCCAATACCAGGCGTCTCAGAAAAAATAATTTAGTTGTATGTTAAATTTGTTTGTGGATTTTCTTTTACTTGGGGGTGGGATTTTTTCTACAGGAACAGACTAACCCCTGTACATGACGGCCATACCTGCAGTGATTTCAGCAGTAGGCAGCTAAAGCTGGGCACACCTCCCAACCCAGCTCCACACTGCAGCTTGCCACCCGTGGGGTGCTGGTAGCCAGGGCTGCTAAATTTTCTCCGTGTTTGTAGCAGACAACATAGGAAAGATGAAAGATTCCTCAGTATCTTGACGTCCTTGCTACAGCAGATTAACTGACATGGTGCCATTGCATCAAGACTGTGGGTAGTTAAGTGCTTACACACACAAGACAGAGCTATCCAGTCTACAGAGCTGTACAGATGTACAGCTTCTAGCAGAGATGTGCCTAAGACTCTCATTGGCTCCAGTGAGATATTTCTGAACTGAGGTGCCACGTAAACTGAGTAAGAGTATCAGAGTATGGACATTTGCTGCTTTCCTCAATAACACAGGCCAGGTTTGGCCAGCCTATTCTATATGGCATATACTATAAGAAATGAGATTTCTTACATGCTTAAATTACAATTTGGCTGTTGAATTAAGCACTAGATATCAGTAAAGGACTGAGCACTTCCAGTACCCTGCAATTATTGGCAGGAGCAGGCCTCTGAATTGGATTAGTTAGGCTGTGTTCCTCATTTCCATCTGAAGCTCTGCTGTAACAGGACTCTTGCAGCGTTTTTATCTCTTAAAAAACAGAACAATAGGATTTGGCTCCGTCTACTTCAAAGCTAGTACTGAATTTGCAATTGAAGAGAAATCCAACAGTAATTACTGTGATTTTTTTAAAATTTGATTACATTGTTTATATTTGCCCAGTAATACATTTAATGGCATTTTACCTATCAGAGCACATAAGAGGAAAACCCATGAATGAGTGCAACAATAAAAGGAACTACAGGAAAAATACATCAATACATGCTTTTTCCATTTGTAAACTTTGCAAAAGAAATCTGTCCTAAGCTTCACTGTATCAAATGGTTTTTTTTTTCTTTTTCTTTTTTTTTTTTTTTTCCCCCCACATTGTTTTATCCTTCCTGCTTCTAAGGTAAGAAATCTTTGTGACACTCTGCAATGAGTCTGTGTCTAAGGACAAAAAGAATAACTTGGAAATCATCCAGAAAAGCACCTCCTTCCTCAAGACCTGGGTCAGTAATAATTATAAGTTGCAATTGTCATATAATGACTTAACATGGGCTGTAATAGTTATTATCTGTGTCATGCTACATTTCTGTGATTCCTACATTCTGTATACAGGATAGGTTGAAGAAATCATGTGCCCAAATTCATTAAACAGTAAACCTTTATTCTAATATATTATTTTTCTTCATTTACAACTATGTACATATAAATCCTAACATCTGATTCCCCAGAAGCATGATTCATTTGACAGATCTAATAACTGGTAAGTGTAAGATTTCACCATACCTTGTAATTTTGTCTGTGGGACTTGGCAGGGAATTTTCATGTACTGAATTTGGAATGTATCAGTTATTCCACTTTAATACTTAAGTATGACATAAAGGAAATGAAAAGTTGTAAGGAAAAAGTGCAAATGAAGACAATGACCAAGCAAGACCATGTTGGGCTTGTCAGAGAGACCAAGGGCATTATAGCTTTCTTCATAGTGCCCCACACAGTAATCAGTCTCAGATTGCTCACAAAGAGACCCACCTTCACAGCCTCCCTATCCACTGGATTGTGCCCAGCCTCAACCAGGCTCTCATAGGCGGCAGCTTGGTACTCTTCACACCCGTCCTACTGCCCTAAGGGACAATCCATATGCGTTAAGGTATTCACATGAGGAGCTGAGGAATATGGCTTATTGATTTTCTTTAACAGAAAAGCAAAATATATCAGGGGTTTTTTTTTTTTCTTTTTTTTTTTTTTTTCCCCCCTCCTCTCATTAAAAAGAGCCAGTAGGTCCTATAGTGACCTACTGGCTCTCATGAGAGTTTTGCCTAAACAATGTTTCAATATTAGCAAATACTTCAGTCTTACAGAAGGATAGCAAAACACATTTTTTGCAAGGGAAAAAAAGTAAAACAAGCTTTTCTCAGTATCATGATGAGCTCATCTCTGTCCAAGGGGAATTAAAAGTTATTCTGTTGAGTTAAATAGAAGCAGGATCAGGTCTTTTGTATCAGGGACTGATTCATAGGCTAGAAAAAAACAACTAGAAAATGCTATGAATATTTTAAAATTTCTGCTGATATTTGTACCAATGCATACAGGGAGATGTCTCAGTGTAGAAGGAACTGCATTAACTAAATTAAAAATAGGTGGATCATTTACAAGTGCAAAAGTAAATATAAGGCAATCAAATTATTACATAAGAAAATCCAGCAGGGAATACTTAAGCACTGCAGAACATATTTCAAACAACTTGACTTGGCAACAGCATGAGAATTTAAAGAAACTGTAGAAAGGGGAGAGATGCAACTCTGAAGTGTCAGCATGCCTGAATCCCAGAATTTGGGTTTTCCAGTCACCCAAATCAGAGGTAGGACTCAGGAGCACAGCATCATTTTTCAATTTGATGAACCCCCATTTTGTTTTCACAGAAACCTCAGCACTGGGGCCAAGAACCATGTGGCTGTACATCAGCCACATTTTTTTCTAAAAATTGGTCATGGGATATCCATGACCTATAAGCAGACTCAAGAGCCTGAAAGCTTTCAACCAGTAAGGACACAAACAAAGAGGGAGAGATCCTAAAATTCTTTGGGGGGGCAAAAAGTACCCTCACTGACTTCACTGTGAACAGTCCTCCATGGATGTCAATGGCTGATCCAGCCACCCACACAATGTAAAAACCAAAATACCACTCTAGCAAGTGATTTCCTCAATAGTATAGTCCAAAACTGCTTTGTAAAAGCCAGCATTGACATAGGGTTTATGAGATGTTTGATTCAAAATGTTCCTAATGAGGCAAGCACAAGATTGCTGAACTCTTGAAAAATACCAGTTTGATCCAGGGATTTTAAATATGCAGGCACATTTATTACTAGATGTGTCAATCACATAGATAGCAACCTATCATTTCATTATTTACAAACTCTTCTTGCAAAGCTGAGTAATATGATACTTAAAATACTTATTACATAAGTAGTCAAGGGAGTTACTATTTTTATTTAATTATGGGTAATATTCTGTCCCCATTGGAGTTGATAGAAGTCACCCTATGGAACTACCTTAAACAATGTGTTCTACGGAATATGCAGCTACATGTTTAGTGCTGATGATGAGCAGCAGCTGATGAGAAATTTTGAGAGCTGGCAGTGGTTCGTTGCTCTGTAAAGTCTGAACTCTTGTGCTCAGCTCTCTGTCTTGCTTCACATGTGATGTGATGCAAGGAACTGCCCTTTCTGAGTCTACTTCAAACTCATTCCAGCATAACTCTCCCTAAAGCTTATGAAAGAAAACCTTTTTTTATTCCAATTGGCCAAAGGATTCATTGCAACCAAAATTATGAAATTCTGAATTATAATGAGAGAACTTGTACAGAAGATGAAGCTAGGTGTGATAGTATTAGAATGATCTTCTCACGAATCAGTACAAAGTAAATATATTTTATGGGCTGGATGCGGACTGTTAGACTCCAGTAGGTTTAGTGTGGGAGGACAGTGCCGTTACAGATTGTTTAAATCAACAACTTCAGAAGCTGTTGTAGCCTTAGTCATTCTGAAGAGGACAGTTATTTTTCACTGTTGAAGGTTTAATCCTATCAGGTGCCAAGAATTTCCTATTTAATATACCCAGAGATACTGTTTCTGGCTCCTGCCTTCATAAATTTTAATAAAAAAATGGAAAAAGGAATAAATGTAGCTTGCAGTTATACACTGTTCAAATATATGAAATTTCACTAGAAGAGCAGCAAAGAAAGCAATGTTTTTATATCCCTTCACGGTACTTCAGAAATACCATGTATTTATTCAATTATGGGCTATCACATAACACAATCTGGAGCTGTAACTACTGGGTGGCAAATCTTCATACATCTTTATTGGGCCACATTTGCAGATGGCAAATTAAAGGCTCAATTCAGCAAATCTTACTGATGGAAGTAATTCTGATTTTTGCATGTCTTCTCACAAATTTCAAACCCGTATTTACATGAATATTTCTATTGCCCTCTGTAGCACTACCTGTGAGAGTAAGAGCTTCCAGCAAGTCTTTAAATTCTTTGTTGTTGTTGTTGTTTTTGTTGTTTTCATGAACAGATGTCATAAATTTCATGTGTAAATTAACAGTTATATATTGCTTAAAGGATATATGTTAAAAGATTGCTCATTGGCACCAGAATTATTCCTTATAGTTCTTTTTTTTTTTCCTGTGGTAAAGCCTATGGACTACTTCACGTTCATACCCTAAAGAGCTTAAAATTTATGCATAGGATTAAAAAAAAAAAAAGAATATATGCCTAGAACAAACAGAATTATAAATAGTTACCACAGACGATAGAATAGACAAACAATAAGACTATCTTAATCAAGACAGTAAATCCACCACAAGTACCAGCAGTGAGATTTATCTAACCTAACTTTAGCTGTATAAAAGTTAGGCATTCATAATCAGAAGTTAGGTCTCCATCATCTAGGCTGTTGCAATAGTCCACAGAGACAGTTTTATGAAATGGTCCATTCATCCAACATATTTTAGGTTGTGATGAATCACTTTCTGGATGTGGTTGAGTCCATTGACTGCAGAAGGCACCTAGATAACTAGTCTACATTTACCACTTACATACCTTCTAGATGGGTAAATTAGGAGAAAGAACCCAACCCAGCTGCCTTGCAAAGGTCAGGGTATACATAAGTGTGGAAGTTAGTTTTAAGGAAGGATTTAAGGACAATAAATCCAGTTAGACAGGAAACAAATCATTGTTTGTGAATGTTGTATCATCGGTGAATAGATCTGAACTGAAATATATCAAGGATATTTTCACACGCTATCTGCTTCCCCGTTCATTCCTGCCATTCCAAACATATATTTTGGCCTTTAAGACTTTAGTTCCCCTTCTTGCTGTGTGCAAGGGAAGAAAAACTGGGCTATATAATGAGATGGTAAAGCTGGTGTCAAGGTGCTGCCAAGGTCTGCTCAGGGCAGAACGCTGAAAAAAATAATTTTCTTTTTAGGTACAGTTATATAGATGACAATGCATAATGAGTAGAAGAATACATTTCAAAAATGTTTTAAGTGGAAATGAAAATGGTTAAAGGCAGAAAATAACAGAACTACAGCACATAAACACTATCTCCAGTAAGCAACAGTTTTCAGAAATATCCATTGAATTCACAGGTCTCCACACAGCTAATAAAATAATCACTGGATGTTTGTGAAATTTTTTATCAAAAATAATTCTTGCATGAAGTCTTTGAGCCCTTGTAGTCATAAGTTTTATGGAAAAAATATAAACACAGGAAGGGTATGTGAAACCTGTGTTATGTTTAAAGGAAGAGAAAATAATTGCCTGAGTTATATGTTGTTTTGTCAGCTGAGATGTATTTAGATTTCCATTACTTTGTTTAGTATTTTTGCAGTTTACTTGGTGCAGTTACAAAATCCTTGGAAGAGGTAATTTAAATAAAGAAATAAAAGATTTTATGTATTTTAAAGGAAATAGTCATTCATATCTATCATTTGTATTATATAAATAATGATTTAATAACAGAATCATGTTTTATGAAAGTGCTACATAAATAGTTCTCCTATTTACAGCAAGTGAAATCCATAATGCTATGATAGTCAGCAAGGAGCCAGTCCTGGAGGCTATGGACTCAGCAAGAGAGCAGATAAATCAAAGTAAAGAGGACTGCCAAACTTGAATGTGACATTGAAATGATCCTGGATACCCTTCAGGTCTTAAATCTATTTTTGTGATTGCAGAAGCATCTTGATATTAGAATGGTTCCAATAAATCTTTCTCTCAATGTCAACCCGTTAATATTACTGAACAATAATAAACCTTATGTCAATCCATAAAATGCTACAGACACATGCCTTGTAATTTTTTCCACTTTCACGTTTCCCCCAGTGCTGATAAAAACATCTATCACACAAGCACTAAAGCCTGGATCACTGATAACAAATTTTCAGACAGAAGTTGGTGAGGAAAAAAAAAACTTCAGTAGTCTGATGCTTTCTTGATCTAGTGACACATTTAATTTGATTCTAAACATGACTTCAAGTTAGACATAACAACTGCATCTAATATTCACATTATTTATGTATTCTGTTAAAATGTGTGGACTGTTCCTATGGTCTGATCTGCCTATCTGAATGAGTAGTGAAGTACTTCATCATAAAGCCCTGCTGCAGTTTCAGAACAGTGCTGACCCAGCTTAGAAATATTTGCTATAACTGTCCTTGACAAACAGCCCATTTTCTTGCAGTTTAACTCCAGCCCATTTACTTCTGACATGGACAGGGAACCTGGACTCTTCTCCATACTAATGGTGTGGCAAAACTAATGAAGCACTCAGACTTTAGACAAAGGCGGCCTTGGTTAGTTACTTAGGACCCGTGTCAGTGACGTCCCTGCCCTGCCTGCTTTGTTGTCAGCCTCCACACAGCCAGTCCTTGCCATGTCCTGACATCAGCAGCCTCCTCTATTTCCCCATTCGCTCTCCAACTAGAAGGCAAAACCTCTTGCTGGGGTAGCTGGGCATCTACATAATGTTCAGGAGAGAAGCCTCAGTCGTGACAGGAAAAGATTGATATGACTCACTAGTTGGGACTGGGCACAAGCAAGCTGCACAGGGAGACAGGAGGAGAAGCAGGGCATAGGGAGAAAGAGGAAGACAGCGCAGAGAGAGAAGAGAAAGGCAATACCATTCTTCAAACGCCACCAGAAGATGAGTGCAGATGACTGGACACAGCGAAAGAGCAGTTCCTTTCTAGCCTCAGGGTCAGCCACTTAGGGCAATCAGCACATGAGCTACAACCTATTGCCTGAGCTTTCATACTAAAAAATCCAGGCAAAGGAGAACAGGCAGAACCCTGTGCACATCTAAATTTCCATGCATGCTTTTGCTGTTTGCAAAGCAGATAAAATCTACAATAGCTTTTAAAGGTGAATGTTTTTGACTCCTGCTGTGTTTGTTTTTGACTGTGTTATGTATTGCTATGTAAACACACAAGGAAGACTGAAAAAAAAAAGAAAAGAGAAAACTGGATGCAAAGTTTTTAACATTATCAAAATCTTGTAATTACACAAAAGCAACAGGAAACAAACTGATACAGACACTGCAACATCACACATTATCATTTCCCATTTGTCATGATGACATCACATTTCCTCAAGATCATCTTCCTGCATGATGCGAGGGCACGGGCACAGAAGAGTTGCCTTTTTTCCTTTTGCTTATCTGGACTCTGCTTCAGACCTGAGTGATATACTCTCTAGGTGCTGAGCAGAAGTATGTCCAACAAAGCAGAAATTTCCACCCATGTCCCACATCTCTCAGCTTGAGTTAGCATTTCAGCAACATTGATAACCTCCTGTTTCCCCTTTTCCCTTTATTCCTAGACCTTTGATATGAAATGTCTTACACATCTCTACTACCAAAGTCCTGGCAGCTGGTGGATCAATGCCAGATGGGCTAGCTGTGAACCTGCAGGCTAGAAGAAAAGCTATTCCTTTCTGGGTTTTACTTGGCTGCAGGTTCCTTGGTAACACTGAAGAACAGAGCTGAAATGCAACAAAACTCCATGAACTTCGCCTGTGTGACTTAGGATCGAGGAAGAGTAGAAAAGTTTCCCAGTCTAGCTGACTGGGACCCTAACTGTAGGTAAGCCCCCAGAGATTTTCTTCTTGCCTATCTGGCCTCACCTGGAGGTATCCTATGTAACACAGAACTGATCACTATTGTGTCATTGCCAGGTAGCTGGAAAGTTTCCCAATTTAATATCAGTTCTTCATGTAAGATTTTTTAAAGGGTCTTCTTCTTCTTGGGGTTCCTCTAGACTGAGCACACATAGGTTGAGAGAAACTTCAGGGGTGGGCACTGGTACCCTATGTGCTTGCAGCATCACCGGGTGTCAAAGTAATACCACAACTGCAGCAACAGCCAATGCAGTAACGCCAGAACCTGGGCTCCATTCGCACTGCATTTAACATTACTATCCAAGGAAAACAGAAGAAAATAACTTCCCCGTTAGGAGGTTTGTGGCTTGCTAACTCATTCATAAGTAATTATGAAGCCATACTTTATTGTAATTCATGAGAAGAAATGAAATACAAGTCTTAACATACTCCAAACATATTAGTTCCTCCCTACGTATAGATAATGAATGAAACTGTGGTTAGCTTTATTTAATTCCTTTCCAGCTGACTGTTAGAGGGTCCCTAAGCTATTTTCTATACACTAAATCAGACTTGTCCTAAACACGAATATCGGACTGAGTCATCCAGTCTAGTCCTCTGTTATCAGTCAACTACATTTTGTAATCCCTCTTATAGACGATCAATCTTTGCTCTCCAAGAGCTTGAAGTTTGTGCTCCCCTTACTCCTACAAAAAAAAGCTTCATATACATTATGAAGAGCAAAGTTCTGGTTTCCCTGTGTAAGCAAAGTTCTACTTTTTTGTGCGTGGGCTTGTTGCCATAATATCTGATTGCTCTGGAATGCTGTGGGTTAGGTACAAGTGTTCAGAGAAAACATGAGGAAAAACCATATGTACTCATTAGTGAAAAAGATCATCATGACAGATTGTACTCCATATGTGGAAATTCTGTATGGTAATCTTGCTATTTACATGACACATGAAAAGTGTATCATTTTCTAAGGACAAGTTTCATTTTATATAATATCTTATTAATCATAAAGACATGAAAAAAGGTTATTTTGTTTATATATATTCCATTAGGAATATTAATTACCTACCATAAAGGTAATGTGTTATATTTGTTTCTTTAGGGTTAGTGTATTTATTGATATCATTGCAAAACATACACGTTGTAATACTGGTTGGAACTGAAAGAAATTAAACAGACCAGAATAATTAGCCTCTAACTGGTGTCATGAAGTTTAGAAAATTCACTATACTTCAGAAGTTTACCTCCAGCAGTTTTCTAATCTACTGTATGTGGGAAAAAAGAAGTACTTATTAGTAAGTCAAAGAAGTCAATTAAATCTTGCAATGCAAATGCCAGAATTTACTTATACTTAATTAAGCCTTACTGAATAATTTTAATTAAATTATTTATTTTCAAAATATTAGTAATATTGAAACATTAATCAAATTATTCCCTCAGTTTTCTTACTCAACATTTGAATACTTTAGAGGTTGAATATTTACAAAGAAAATTGTCATTTAGGGGATTAAAATAGTAAGAAGATATAGCAGAAAAGTATGCAGTCTGGTAAGCAGATGACTTTATCTCAGGTTTTTTTGTTTGTTTTCTTTTTTTTTTTGTTCCTTTTACATACTATGATGTCTAAAAAAAAATGTTAAATGGAAATTTCTTAAAATAGATATTTTCTTAATTTCTTAAAATAGAATAATTTTTCTGTTATCTTTCCTTAGGCAGAACCTTAACCAAGTTGAATATATGTGCAATCTGTTCCAGAATTCACATAATCAGTGGAAACATTTCCATTTACTTCAGTGAATTTTGGAGAAGTAAATATTAAAAAATAGTAGGCTGCTATGTCCTGTTTTTGGGCAGTAAGTACACGACATCTTTGTAACTGTGTCCGAACTATTCTGGACTCCAGCACAGATTATTTCACATGATATTCACAGACCTAAACTTCCTCTTTGGGCAGACACTATGCCTGAGGTAAACTCAGAAATCAAGAATTCTTTCAGATACATTGGCTGAAAAAAAGCAAATAAACGGAGCTTTTGTTGTTTCATGGCACTGCTGTGCAGAACTGTTTATCTTGCGGTAGTGATTCTCCTTCACAGGGACTGAAATATAATGTACTGACACGGAGAAATACATCTGTTTCCACATTGAAACTGTTGGTAATGGTTAATTATTAAGTATTTTGTGAAAAAAAAAACAACACAGAATATAAGGGGCATATTACAGTATTTTTCCAGAGCAACAAATTCAGAAATGTAAGTGTCCTATGTGTTTGATTATCAATGTGTGTCTTTTAAAGACTAAGCCTATTTTTTTTTAATGGACAAGAATTTGGAGAAGTTTCATCCTTATTAATTTTCTTTTCATTTAGTGTACACAGATAAATACATAAAAAGCAACTGTAGCAAGAGGTGATTTCATTTAACTGCCATTAAAGTTCTCAGATAAACACCTAAAGAGTATCAAGGATAATTTTACTGCATAACTTTATCTACTTTAACAGTGTGCCTCCAATACAAGAATTTATTGTTTTCTGGATGAATGCATTTATCTGCTGTAATAAATCACTTTTTGATATTACAGAATAAGATTTTATGGTGCCATTAATTACTTACTTTAGCTGGAGGCATTTTTGCGCGAGTTGTAGAGATCTGTGACAACAGTGAAAAACTGTATTAATCATATATTTTTTGTAAGGAACCTGTTAGTAATTCCAAATTTTATACGTAATACTCCAAAAGGACTTGACGTGTACTTTTAGCCTCCATTTTTATGGAAAACTGTCTGCCAATAACAATAGTTCTCTGCATGAAACAAAGCAAAATGTACTGTCTGTTTGGGAATGGCTACATCCCGCTTGTCACTATGCTACCAGAGTATCTTAACTGGTACTTACTGGTTTAGAAACAGGGCTGGGTTTTAGGAAAAATAACTTTCACAGTGATTGCAATAAATACAACAGAAGAATTCAAAAAGGATGTGACAGTTTATTCACAGAAGTCTCACGGTACTTCAGTGAATCTTGTAAATTTGAAGACTCAGCTCATGATTTTTTATTATTTTAACTTTTTGATTCTGAGTTGTTCATACTTTTAGGTTTTGGAGAGCTCCTATACTTCAATCTATGATATCTGGCTTTGCCAGGCTGCAGCCTGGCCAAAATTGTCCTTGAGAAACTATTGATACCTTATCAGATAGTGCTGCCATCTTGCCATTTACTAGCAACAAATTACCAAGTGAACATGTTCAAAAGACTTTTTGATCTTATCAGTTTTGAGATAATCCCAACGTTCTTTATGCAGCCTCATTATTTATTGGAGTTTTATTTGAATAAGGACTGATACCACATTGATTTCTCCCATGGAGAAATAAATAGCTTGGGTTGTCAGACAGAATTTCCTCTTTATTGCCTTAAGAACTGCACTTATTTCAAGAGGATGACACTGAAATCATCCTCAGAAAGCTTCTCCGGCACAGAAATCTGAGCAACCAATTATAAAATAAAAATAAAAAATAAAAATAAACTTGCACAGAGGTTTAATTTTTTCCGTACACGTCAAAGAAAGAAAAAGAAATAAGGGTGAGAGAGTCCATAAAGCCACCCAGAGTTTCCACTACTTCTGCTACTTTAAAGTAGGAAAGGGACGCTTGGATGAGAGGTGACCAAAACAGTAGTTCTGCCTGGAAGGGTTACCATTACTAATCACTGTGACTCAGATTGCTCTGCAACGCAGGCAGACTGTGTGATATTAGCCTGGGAAACCAGGCAGGCAGGAAGGGTAGGAGTATTTCACACAAATTGGCTGCTTTTGCATTTCTTTTATCTTGTCCATGATCAGCTACCAAGTGACTGATATGTATGTGTGGTTTCTTAAACATCCTATTTTGCAGCTAGTACTAATTCAGCCTTAGTAATGTTTTGTTTGGCTGTAATTCGCCTTGAACAAACCCTTTCAGGAAACCCCTCCAAGCAGCTGTTCTGTTCTGAGGCCTTCTGGTACCAGACTCAAAATCCCAGGCAAATTCCTTTTACTGAATTATTGAAAAGTAATTGTGAAAATCCAGTATCTGTCATAGTTGGATATAATGTAGGTTTGAGATGAGAATGCAACTAGATGTTTCTGATGATGTTCAATAGTAAATTCGTAGTGAGAAGTGAATTCCTCGCATAATTCCAAAGCTATAAAATACACAGATTCCTTTCTGTCTGTCATCTCTTTTACTTGGTATCACTGAAGTCAAAAATTCCACTGACCTTACTTGGCTCTACATGTTACAACAAAGACCCATGCAATGTTTGGAGTTTCTCATGTATTTGGATGATCTAGGGCTCAACCTTTCTATTCTGAATCTGTATTATTGGGTTTTGTCTATTCAGTCCAGATCCCTAAGAGTACTGGGGCTTTCTGATGAAACTCATTGTTTTAAAGATGTTTGTTATCCATTAATAAATGTGTATATAAATCTAAGCAAATGGTTCTGATTAATATGTGTCAGGATGTAACACAGGAAGTACAGTAGGTGTCAGTGATAAGATGCAGTATAGTTAATATTTCTCACACAGGCCACCAGACAGAGGAAAGAGTCCGTGTAACTTCATCAAATTTACATGAACTAGAGGAAATACCTGGGTTTAGATTTGCATTAAGAGCATTCACAAAGGATCCACTTAAAAACTGCGTTGTGTGCCTTACAAAAAGTGAGGCATTGGCGTACAGACATTAGAAATACCTCTTGAATGCTAGGAAGGTCTCTTTCTTAGGGACCGCAGCCTGCAGCTTGTACAGTTACCACAGTAACTTCTTAGTTTTGCTCAGAGAGTCTCAGCAGAGTATCACTAGGGAAAAAATAAAATTGGCTTTTCTACATATTGGTTTCTTTTTCTTGAATAAGAGATTTTTCTGACCCTAGCCAGATTTATCAAAATCCAGTGATTTTTTTTTTCCTGAAACCCTGCAGGATTTTTTCATTGCTTTCAGACAAGGGGCAATCAACAAATTGTACTTTCTTATTAACATCAACTACTCTGTATATTTGTAACAACAAAGACTTTACGTTCTTATGAAAAAGAGACTTTGAACAAAGCGTATGTATAATCTTGACAACTGTCTCATTTTTCCATCAGTTTTACTTATGATAGAATTTATTTAACATCTTAATTTGACCATTATGGAGAAACAATAGGTATACCTCCAGATTATACTGAAGCAACTTTCCACTATTGGTTTGAATTTGAAATCTGTCCATATCCCTCTCCCTTATTTCTGAAATTTTGGCTGCCTTGCTTTATTTAACTAATAGGGCTAGTATTTGAGGGCAAAAGTACTAGCTGCCTGCCTGGAAAAATTCAGACAAGGACCAGATCTTCATCTGGTGTTAATGAATCTAGAGGTTTCAGTTTCATAGGAACAAAGTGATATTAACCAGATGAGGATTTGGCTCATGCACTTTTGTACATTAACTTGTCATCTATTTTTTGAAACTTCCCCAAATGTTTCTGTTGATCCACAAGATCACCACAATGGCTTCTTCTATCATACTTGAATTTGTTTACTCCTTTGGCTTTGCTTAAGAGAAGGACCTGTAATATGCTAGGGACATCAGCCTTAGATCAAGTATAAACTGAAGAATTCTGAAAAGCATCATTAGACATCTTTGTCTACTGGACAGGATTCTCCACTCTTACCAAACTAAACATAATGCCCGTGCAGTGGGAAGGGAGAAAATGGATATGCAGCACGCTTGTGCCTCCCTTTTTAATGTGAGGGCTCTGCTGAAGGCTCCCTTACCAAAGCCAAAGCTGCTATAGACATCCAACATGGCTGAACTGCAGCCGTTCCAAGCAGATGGGTCTCGTGCGGTCAAGTCTATGTGGAGCACAGCGCTCCAGCCTGATCCATGTGCCCTGTGCTCCTAAACCAGGGGGTAGAAGAGATGTAGCCAACCTCTTAGGCTGCTCTGCTACTTCCGCGGATCTCTCTGAAAGCAGGCAAAGTCTCCATTACCAGTCTTATATGAATTATGCTTCTGAAGGCTACAGACCACAAAGGATCCAGTTCACAAAGGTGGCAATGTCAAAAAATGGTAAATGTCAGCAAAGAATCATGCCTCTAACCATCTAATCACTTGGCAATTAAGAAACAACTTCTTCTTAATGACTTTATTTTTGAATTACAGGCTCAAGATCAAAGTTTTTAGTTGGTGGCACGGGACTGGATGACAGCAATGAATTTAAGAAATTTATTATCATCATGAGATTAAATACAATTTATCACAATGCTTATTCACATCATTTCAAGAATAGATGATTTGTAGAAATCAAAACCAGTAAGTGTGTCATCTTCCTACTCTCAGATTCTATAAAGCAGACGTACTTAGTTTACAAGGTCCTTATTGATTTTCTGTATTATATATTCTTTATATCTTTATTAAATATCTTTAGAACTATATTTCAATATATGGAAATATGCTGTGTCTGCATAGTTTCTATGCAAAGCACAAGGTTAGATAAACTTTTTAAATACTGAAATTAACAATGCTATGAATGATTTGCAACCCATGCCAAGGCAAAATGTCACTTAGACGAGGGTGGAGAATATTCTAGATTTCAACATGCCAAGATACAGATAATTAATTTGTTTCTCTCCCAAATGATGGTCAGAGATGAGCAAAGTACTCCCAGTTATTTTCTTGGTGGATAAGTACTGAAAAATTAGGAGAAAGAAAGCAAAAAGCAAATGTCCAGAGACTGGGATAAAAAAAGCCTTCCATCTTCATACTGAAAAATAGAATAGTCACAGACAGGAACTGTCTGAGAGGAAGTAGGCATTTTCCTTTAAATGGCAAAAGAAAATAAGCTTGTTGAATAAAATAAACTGGAAAGATGTTGCAATCTTGCCTTCCACTGGAGGCTTGTGTCAAACACAACAAAGATCTTTCCCAGGGACCATTTGTGTGAGCAAAACCAGACTTCCACAGCGCACATTGAAAAATCTGGTGGTCTACTGCTTTGTAACATTGCCAACAGCAGGAGAGTTGGCCCAGTAGCTCCTATGTGAGGGTGGCAAGCTGGACTACAGCCGGCTCCTGGGGCGTTTCTCTGCCGTCTGCTCCCCACTTGGGGGGACACGGCTCTGTGCTCCACGCCAGGAGTCCCGCGGCAGTGAGTGTGCAGCCTCATAGGCAGCACTTCCTGGCCCAGGGGGCTGCTAAACACATAACAGATACCTCAGATGCCCCAGCATCGTCCACATGTGTTCCTCTAGCCTGAGAGGCTTAATAATAAAGAGGCTTAATAAAGAAAAGAAATATTGTAACAAAAGGCTGCAAGCAAAACAAAAGCCTTTCTGTTCTTCCCAACAGCATTAGTTTAACCATGATTTTTTGTGTCTCTCACCTACAGTTCCTTTGAAGTGTCCTGCATATGGAAGTCAGAGGTCCAGATTTCATAGCAAAATCACATGCACCCCATCTGCCCTGAGCTTTGTGTTACTTCGTTTTTAATTGACTTCCATTTATATTCCCTTGGACACAGTCCTTGAGATACAAACGCAGATTGTTCTCTCTGGACAGCATCTTGAGCACGTTAGTGTTATTCCTCTTCAGTTCACCAAAACCATCAGTGGGTATGCAAACCATAATTACCTAATTATGATTACCTGATTGCTATTACCTGCTTTTCCTAGGGCTGAGTCCTTAGGCTGCATGAAGGCAGCTCCCTCTCTTCTTCTCAGGCCAATTGCTGGGTGGCTCCCCCCTCATTTTTTACTACTGAGAATCAGTCAGGGCCGCTAGTGCACTTGAGAGATTACACAAAACAGCTCTTACATCTATATTTTCTTAAAAATGCTTTCTGGTGCAGCTTTCTGTGGAAAACGCAAGGCACAACTTTATGGCAAATGACAGACTTGGTGACAAGGGCCAGTTCAAGCATGAAGGCTCCAGTCACTTTCCAGTCACTGCTTAGCCAGAGACCAAAGGCAGCTACAGCCCCAGTGCACGCGCGTTGGCTGAATACCTGCAGTTACACGGGATGACTTCAGGCCTTGTTACTTAGCCTGCACATGTCTACGACGGCAACTTTTCCTCTCCTCTGTTTACCAGTGTTGCTGCTGGGCCATAAGGATCTCAAAACATGTTACAAAAGTTTTTATGGCAGGAGTACTGTTTTACACAGAAAACTTGTGGACTGTGAAAGCGTGCAATGGGCCTCTCTTCCACTCCCATGTCATACAGCAAGGTGCTGTCCTCTTTGCTTCACCCAACAAGCAGGTGAGGCCCCAAAGGAGGTGATCGGCCTCTCTCCCACTGGGGCTATCCAGAGTGGAGAACATCCACATTGCAGTCGGTGTGGGGCTTTCTTACTCCCTCAAGGGAAGCACACATTGTGTCCAGACTTTGCTTGCTCTTGCGCACAGATGCCCACAAATGGCATCCTGGCCTATCTGCCAAAACTGCTATATATTCCAGGACGCAAGCTGGCTGCTGCCTGCGCAGAGGCTGAGGGGAGGGCAAAGGAGGTTTGGCTCTGTTAGGTGAAGTGCTGGCTCAGTTCTGGCGACAGCAAACTCTGTGTCTTATTCTAACCACTAAACATCACTGCTTTAGGCCAAGTGCTTAGAAGAGCCAAAATCTTTAACCAAATCTCTTATTTCTTCCCAAAGTTCCCATTGCACTGGTTTACACATCTTTTGCTCATTGCAAAGGGTGGGGTAAATCCCTCAATTTAGTCAGTGATCACTGCTAGCAGACTGGTGCCGTTTGCATGCTGTATTGCCAACAGCAAGCTCCAAGAGTCATGAATGAGAGCTCAAACATCACAAGATTGCCTTAAAATTTTAAAATAATAATAAGATTAAAAATAACATTTTAAAATAGCAAAGTGATGTTCTTCTCATTACACTTTAGATGCTGGAAATTTAGATTCATTTTTTCCCACTCATTTTCCACTGTCTTGCAGCCTGGACATGTTTTGTGAAAATGAAAGCTGAGATTTACACAATTCTGAGTGCTGGTACTTTACAGTTTCTACCAAATTTCATGATAAGGCCTTGGGAGCTGGCAATGTCTTGCAAATTCCACTTTAAATAGTTACTTCCTACCTACAAAGTTAAGGAAATGAACTCAACAGCAACATTTCTTACTGTTTTTAAATAATTGAAATATTTAACACATAATGTACCACATTTTAAGTGATACAAGACTTGACATGGAGTTTTATATTTCTACAAATTGCCACAGCACTGGGAAGCAAAACCATGGATGATTTGATCCTGAACTTCTCACTATGTATGAGTTTAAAAGAGACCAGTAGATATCCCAAACCTTATTTTCATGTGCAAAATAAAATGTACGCCCATAAAATGCAGTGGCAGAGCTTAAGACTGTTTTAGAAAAGGAGGTTGGTTTCATCCACAGAAGTTTTATTTTTCTTAAAGTAACAAATTCTATAACTGACAATTGTTCTTCATATTAGAAATAATACTTTTAGCATCTCAATTTGATTATGTGTTTTTCTCTTCTTTCTATTTCACACCTTCTAAAAATGCAGGTTTCCCTTCACTACTCTGAATTTGCAATATCACTCCATTCTTTTCAACTCTGCCCTGGAGAAGTCCCAGAAAATCTGGTTACAGCCTTCTTCATTCTGAATGATCTGGTTTCGGATTGGTCTAAATTAAACAAACTTCCATTAAGTGTCACTAGGTTCTATTAAATTGCCATTAGCAACACTGAATCTTCACACCTGTTCTACTGAAAGACCTGTACAGGTTTTAAGAAATCCCACTTAATTTCAAGTTTCCAGTTCTAAATGACTCCATTGTTGTTCTCCTTTGGATCTTTGTCACCCTCTAGTGTCACAACAACGGAAGCCAGAACAAAAAAGGCAACTTACAGTGTAGAGTGTCTAAAAGCTACCCACAAAGATCTAGTATTATGGCCACAGAAATAACCAGGATACAGACAATAGCCATATAGAGTGTTGTCACGTGATTGCATTATGCATAACAAAGAATCAAGAGTCAGCTGCTGGTGTGGATTAGAAGGCTAAAATCATCTGTCCTTACCAAGGCCTTGGGGATGGGGCAGCAAGCCTTGGGCAGCTATGTCACAACACACATGTGCTCCTGCCAAATACAAATGCCTGTCAAATCTCTCCTTTACTTGTCAGTGGCTCACAAGGACATTTTTGAAAAGCAAATGTTTTTGCATTTGAAAGCCAGTGGCACCATATCCAGCAGACTCCTGCCAGTGGTGACTAACATGAGCTCCCCTGGACACCACAGACTACAGTCTTCACCCTGGCCAAACGCTCCCCTTCTAGCACAGGGTAATGCTGTTCAGTCTAGTTTAGGTGAAAGTAAATAAAGCCTGAGTCATACTTTTCCCTCAATCTCCCACAGTAACAAGAGTGAAACAGCCTTCCCGAGGTGCCTCAGCACATCTGTTTCCTTCTATCTGTTCATCACCTTCGTCTCTGACCTCATCAAAATTGCCTGAACTCTCAGAATGCTATACCAACATTAATGTCGTCTCTCAGGTCCTCAAACACCCACTCCTCTCCTCATGCTCACTCCATACATGTTCTTTGTGCTGCTGTTTTTCCCACTGTCCTTTTTCATTATTCCTCCTGACTCCTTTCATGTTGCAGTGGGATTACTTATATATACATATATAAATATAT
>VXAL01005106.1:37479-50403 GCA_013399475.1 Chauna torquata | reverse complement strand
ACATTCACATAGATATGCACATACACAGCTCTAAGCCATTGCACTAGAAGCTCCTGCACTACAGTGAAGTATGTCTGGTTCACATCATATTTTCATTAATATTTTTATGAGCAAGTTTTAGGGAGTTTCTTCTGGAGTTTCTGGAATTGTTCAGTGCCTCCAGCACATTTTCTTGAATTGCTTGCATCATCCATATTTTCTAAGTGTTCTCATTTTCAGCAATGAAAAATGTTCCATGTTATATCAGAAGCTTGGCTGATGGAGGATAATCGAATTCTCACAATGTGAGAATTCTGCCTGTTTATCATCCATATGTTGGATAAGAGGAGAGGTGATAGAAGACTGACAATTAACATAAAGTAATGAATTATATTAAAAAAAGGCTTTGGTCTCAAATACATCCAGAGGGAAGTGTTATTTTTTTTTTATTCTATATGCTTTCTGTGGGACACAATAGCAGGCAGAACCCAAGGATGCCGATCGTATCAGACCTTTTACTGACATAAAAACTGCATGTGCAGTAGGCAGCGGCCTTGGACAAGGGGAACAAGTTTGCACACAGGACAAGAGTATTATGCTGTTCATAGCTGTCTGCTAAATACTGTATTAGGACTTGATGTAGTAGGTCCAGTGACTGTATGTGTGTGTGTGTGTGTGTATACATCTTTCAGCTGAGTGTTCCAAGGAAATGACACCTAAACAGTTACGTTGTTTATATATACACAGGTGTACCAGTCTGAGAGTCTTTTTCTCCTTTCACCTTGACTGTTGAGTCTACTGCCAATGTCAACTGAATTTCACAGAGAAAAATCTAAAGCTTCTAAATCTGCTACAGAAATTTGAAGCTGATTAGAAGAAAAGGTTTATATCCCCAGCTAAAGCAGGGGTAACAGCTGAGCTCAACTATATTGCACACAATATTCTACTTGGAAAGGTATTATGATGATGATCTAGCTACAGTGAAACCTTTGATTCAAATCCACATCTTAGCAGATATGAGCTAATTTAACTATAAGATACAAACTGTTGGAGTCCAAGTGCCATTAGTTTCAGTTGTACTACAGCTGTCTGTTTTTTTTTTTTTTTTCCTCCCATGACCAGGGGTCTGTGATTCTTAGATAAGTTTCACATACTTATTTTAGAAACCAGACCCTTTTTAACCAAAGGCTATCTAAATATAAAGTTATGGAAAATATGTTTCAACAAAGCATAACAGACGGTGATCTCAAAGATACCGGTTTTGTGTGAACATGCTGGGTAGAGAAAGGAATTTTCATCAATGCCCCCATTGCAGAACAGTTGTATGAACCTGGCATCAGAGGTCATATAGGCAGAGGAGCTCATCTCTGCATAACAAATCTGTAGGAAACTGGGCGTCTTTGGTTTTGATTCTCACAGCATTGCTTGCAAATGAAGTGCAAATGAAGCCTGCAAAATGTGTGGTCCCCTGTTGAAGAAATGCTGCCCATGTGCCCACTTGGTAAGATAGGAAGAGCTCCACTTACCTGCAGCTGAGCAGCATAGGAGAGCACTGAACTGTGTTGAATCAGGGGGTACAGACCTCAGTGACTGTCACATACACCAGGAGAGCTCTAGCCACAGAAGTCAATGGGAACAAGTTTTCCCTTTTCACACCTCAGCAGATTTAGGTTTATCTCAAAGCCTGTGTTCAACTTCAGACATTTCTTTTACCTCTGGGACATTTTCAGCTCCTGGAAGAACAGCGCGTTTTATAATCTGTCCTTTCTCCACACTTATTAATGGGGTCTTCTGCCAAGTCCAATTTTAAATAAGGAACTGCTATTTCTTATGCAGGGAAGGAGGTCTGGGTTGATGAGATCTCAGTGCACAGCCCATTCTATTAGTTCTCAAAGCACTGCTAGGATATAATATAATGCATTTTGGGGTAAAAATGTTTAATACCTTTTAAAATAGAAAACAGCTTTGCTCTGAAATGCCAACATCAGTAGTCTTTTAGATGGGTAATGTATGAGATAAATTGAAATAGAAGCACAGTTCCAAAATAAGTTCTGTCTGGTGTTTTGCCCTTTCTTAAATATGCCTTCTGAGAGGTGCCACCAGCTTGGCTGATGGGCTCAGATGTGTCCTGCAGTGGGCCCATTAGGGTGCCATCTAGAACTGACTGTGTCCAGCACAGGGTAGCCCCTGGACTCTTCTTGTAGATGCAGTCCCCCTCCCCAGCTACCAAAACCTTGCCACCTACATCTTACACGATTTGCAAGAATGAAAGCGAATGACAGAGATACTATTATACACTGCAAAAACAGAAATATTCCAGTGAAAGTGAGCAGAATCCCAGGATCTTCCTCCATCCTTACATGAAGTACCCTGAACCTTTTGTCTGTTCCTCTCCTAAACTCATGGATCGTACCCTGCTCTGTATTCTCCTTTTCAAATCAGGCACTTCACTTAGAGTATTTTTTTCTTATTTGATCTGTCTCGCTTAAGAAAATTACTATCAAAATTTCTTTTCATTGTGTGTATATTTTAGCAGCTCTAAAGATTTGAGAAAAATTCTTTTTAGAAAGACAAAAACTGTGCAAAATAGTTGCATGTACTTACTGAAAAAAACACAAGCTCAGCTATTGGATCACCATCTGAATAATATCTTTTTTCTTTCATTTCTTTTTTAGCTTTTCTTCTTTTTTCATTCATGTTGTACATATTGATTTTAGGTATCCAGTCCTTATTTAAATTCACAGATCATACAGTGGATAAATTTCCTAAATACGATGTATAGTTTGGACCTTGCAAACCCAAACTGAGTTTTTAGGTACTCAAAAAATTCAGCATGCAGAAAATCAGTACATTTTAAAGTCAGATGATAAAAATAAGATGATAATATCTTAATTATTTTTCCTGTCTTGTCATGAATAAAATAAAATTTCATACAATGACCTCTTTTAAAATGTGAGATTTTGTTGAGTAATTATATTTTGAATTTCATATTTAAAATAATACCTGAAACATAAATTTTCCTCATTTAATGCCAGTTCATCTCTATGCAAAGCTTAGGAAGAGGCATTCCATGAAGAATAAACCACAGCCACAGAAATGATAGGTACCTGTTTATTCAGAATAATCTGTCAACATTTATATTGGAAGTGAATATGTAGAAAGCAGTTAATCTCACCTGAATTATAGCTAGAGAACTACATAGAGTTCCTAACTGGTTCAACTAGGTGCGAAAAACATGTTTTTGTGGATTTTCCTTTCCGTTTTTAATGCAGGATGTAAGCTAAGATGTGCCTTGTTGAAAAAAAATCAGTTTCCTTATTTTTCAGTAGACAATTCCACTAATGGCCACGCTAGTATTACCACTGGAATAGAAGCTAAAATAAAATGTCTCTATTTATCTTCCTCTAGATTTTCATCACCACTAGGTGATTTCTCTAAATATTAGGAAAGAAAGTCTTTTGTTTTTCTGCATGCACAGTGAGTACAATGCTACTGCAAATATAGCATAATGGGTTATAGCACAGGTTTTCCTTTGGGTCACTATTCCCACTTTCCTGTTCACCTCACATCACGTAACATAACCTTGTAAATATTTTTCTATTTTTTCCAATGTGCTTTTTTTGTCATTTGATATGACCTCTGCAGGCTGGCTTAAAAAGAAAAAAAAAAAAAAGTAGTTTTTTTTATAGAGTTCCCAGATAGTGTTAGAGGGGAACCAAAGCAGGGGATGGCTGTTAGGTGGTCCTCCTCTTGAAAGAACTAGAAAAGGGATCAAGAAACAGTGACTATAGGAGCTGGTGAAAGGGTCACACTGAGTGGAAAGGAGGGATGATGGAAATGACCTGGTATGATGGTTTCACCATTATGGGCAGCTAAACTCCACCACATTGCTCTCTCACACCCCCTCCTTGAAGGAAGAGGGGAAGAAAATACTATGGAAGAGGGCTCAAGGGTTGAGATAAGGACAAGAATGTTGCTCACCACTTACCATCATGGGCAAAACAGACTCAATGTGGGGAAATCCATATAATTTATTACCTATTGCTAACAGATTAGAGCAGTGAGAAACTAAAAGCAAACTAAAAACACCTTCCCCCCATCCACCCTCTTCTACCTCCTCCCCCCGAGCAGTGCAGGGGAACGGGGAATTGGGGCTGCGGTCAGCCCACATCGCTTCGTCTCCGCCGCTCCTTTGTGGTCACTCTCTGCCCCTGCTCCAACGTGGGGTCCCCCCACAGGATGCCGTCCTTCCCGAACGGATCCTGCGTGGGCTTCCCACCGGCTGCAGCTCTTCAAGAGCTGCTCCAACATGGGTCCGTACCACGGGGTCCATCCTTCAGGAGCAAACTGCTCCAGCACGGGTCCCCCACGGGTGGCAGCTCCCACCGGATCACCTGCTCCTGCGTGGGCTCCTCTCCACGGGCTGCAAGTCCAGCCCATAGTCTGTTCCTGCAGGGGCTCTCCATGGGCTGCAGCCTCCTTCAGGCCACATCCACCTGCTCCTCCGTGGGCTCCTCCACGGGCTGCAGGGTGGAGATCTGCTCCATGTGGTACCCCACGGGCTGCAGGGGGACAGCCTGCTCCACCATGGGCCTCACCACGGGCCGCAGGGTAACTTCTGCTCTGGCGCCTGGAGCACCTCCTCCCCCTCCTTCTTCACTGACCTTGATGTCTGCAGGGCTGTTCCTCACTCCTCTCTCCCAGCTGCTGTTGCGCAGCAGTTTTTTCCCTTTCTTAAATCTGCTCTCGCAGATGCACAACCAGCATCGCTCACTGGCTCAGCTCTGGCCAGCGGTGCGTCCCTTTTGGAGTCGGCTGGAGCTGGCTCTTATCTGACATGGGGCAGCTTCTGGAATCTTCTCATAGAAGCCACCCCTGCAGCCCCCTGCTACCAAAACCTTTCCACATAAACTCAATACACCTGGAGCATGAATGAACATGTAGATCTGACCTCAGGTGCTGACATGGGAAGGGTTTTCTTCACATTACGGCATTCACACCTTTGTGAGAAAAGGGCAAGAGAATGTTTTCTTTAGCATTGCTGTTCCTTGCCCAGTAAGAATACATCATCGCCATTTTCCTTATCTTATATACCAAAGGAGCTTGCTGAGATGGCAACAGTGAACCATTTCTGTACTGTCTATCTAGAATACTGTGGTATGAACATCTCTGTAAGAAAAGGCACCTGTAAACAGCAGCGGTTACAGGCGGTTACAAGTGGTTACAAGTGGCAGTCTAAAACTGCCTTTTAGAAATTTTCCCTGATCTCTAACTCCCAGATTCTTTCCAGAAACTATCTGAGAGATCTGGCTAGGTGGCAAAGGCGGAATTAATGCCAGCAACCATTCTAACAGTCTAGAGGAAATTGATTTCCACATTCAAGTAATGTTGCCTGACAGCATCTAATTTTCTCATACAGTAAGACTCTTGCTTTTGCAACTAGATTCACATGAACAGGCCTTGGCTTCTACGCAGGACTCCAGTAAATCAGGCAGAAGGTCGCATGACAATAGGATACTAACACTGCAGGTTCAATGGGACTGGTGGGAGCAAATTGAGAAGAAAGATAAAATATCAGTGAGCAATGAGAAAATAAAACAAATAGGTAGTTATTTCCCATGAAAAATAGGGCAAACCCAGGGAAGTCACTAGTTAAAAAATGGTTACAGAAGGATTTCAATGTGGTCAAGATTCTAATCAACATCTGAAACTTTGGTATCCATAATTTATTTATTTATTTAATAGAAAGAGCAACAGAAAAAAAATATTGTTCATGGTCTTTTAACTTGAACATGGAAAAATAGTTTTGTATCCATGACCTGTTGCAGAGACCTTGGTTTGAACTTTCATTTCTTGGGAATGTACATCTAAATGGTACCTGTGAGTTGAATTTTCTTAATGTACTTTGTTTTCCAGTCATTTCTGCAATTAACAACTAATTCATGTGAGGAAAAAAAGGATGTGCTGGAGAAATAATACATCTATTTTCATGTGAAATTAGTGGTGTAAACTTTCAGCTTTTGCTGAAGAAAAAATATTTAAAATGGCCAATTGGCTATGATGTTGATGTTAAATCTACAGTCATTCAACAGGTGGGCAGAACTAGCTAATTATCTTAAAACACACACAAACACAAAGGTGTTAACTTTCTAACAGGATGCAGACAACTAAGGTAATTTAGGAAAGTAAGACATTGTTCAAAGAAGAGGATCCTGCCTAAGGTCCCTAGCAGAGCTTGATTTTGAAGTGATCATTAATTAGGGCTTATCACAGGCTGACAAATTTAGCTTCTTTTTTTTTTTTCAAATAAATTAGCTTTAGGAAAAAAAATCTGTCTTTTCACAGTCAGAAAATCAAAACTGTCTCAAGCAAGAAGAAATATAATTTTTCAATAAAAAAAATTAATTTTATGAATACTTGGGATCTATAACTGATATTTTTTAGGGTATGAAATCAAGTTTTTATTTATAAAAAGAAAATAATTTTCATATATCTTAATTTTAAATATAGCTTTTTTAATGCTGCTGCCATCTGGTTCTGACTCTTGAGATAACATATATATATATATATACACATATACATGTATGTTGAGGAGAAGGACTACAGATCCAATACTAGTTAGTATCTCAAAAAAAGGTCATAAAACTAGCCAAGAGTCTAAAAGAATTAGAGTGAAAAGACAGTTCTGAGAAGAAAATTGAGCTAGTGTAGGTGCCTAAAGCTAGCAGGTATTTAAGATAGTATGACATTTTGGAAGTGCATAACTTTTTGTCTTCACTGGCAAGGGAGTTTCGTTATTTGTTGTCTGCTGGCTGTCTGTTACCTTCAATTATTTTTAGGTGAAAAGTAAAAATCAACCTCAAAAGACCTCAGTTTCTTTTCAATGCAAGGAAGACATACAAGTTCTTGGTGTAAATCCACTGGTAAGGTAAACAAATGACAAGAAGAACATTTACAAAATGTGAGGGATAGTGTTAACACAACATGCTTCTGATATCAGTGGAGCCTGAATGAGTTTACATGTGAAATTACAAAAAGGAGACTTTTAGCAATCAAAATGTGAAGCTGTAGGTGTGCTTTTCCACAACTGTAATGGAAAGCACTCAGTGCAGCTTGTTTTAAACAGAGCTTAAGGCATTTGTAGCTGGTTCATTCAGTTTGTCTTTGACACAGGGTTGAACTCAATGAAACTGTTGGCTTACAAAGGCTTTTGTTGTTTGTTTTGTTGTTGCCTTTTTTTTACAAAGGTAAATGAGAAAACATGAGTTAAAGGCATTATCAGCAGTATGCTTTCATCAGAAAACAGAAGGAAGGGATTTCATTCTCATGTGATTTTTCCTTGAAAAGAAGAAAGCTCTGCTTTGAGATCGAAAACAAACGCCTTGAAGTAAGTTAAATATCTATCAGACTAAAGACAAGATATTTATAGAGATAGCTTCATAACAGGAATTTTAATTAAATTCCAGGCTCACATTATTTCGGCTCTCACAAGGCAGGCTGATGTACACTAGAAAGAGGTTGGTGTCCTTCATTTGGTCAGTATTTAAATACATGTTTAAGTCTTGTCAGCTCAACAAAGAGAATGTGAAATTTACATGTAGTACTAGAAAGGAAAGAATTTCTTCCATGAAATATTTGAGGAGTCATGATGTCTTTTATTTCCTTTTCCTTAATTCAATATGTTAACAAAGAGGATGATGAAGTCTAATATAATTACAAGCTTTTTCTTTTGAGTCATGAGCCATGGCATGCTCGCTTCTCTCTCTGATTTTCTAAGTATGATCACTTTCAGCAGAAGAGTATGGAGGACAGTTTGGGGCGGGAATTTCCCAGAGTTTCCAGTTCACAGCCCCTTGATATATAAAACTCATTGTATCCTACCAGATTTTTGTAGTTTTAAGAGATATTTTAGACCCATTTGAGTATTTTAAATATATTCTTTCTCTTGGTATTTACCTTAAATATAAAGATACTTTCAGTGCCTAACTCAGTCCATCCTTGGTTGCTAGTGTTCTACTCCTATGCAGCAATGGAGACAAATAACCATGACACATAAATGGCATTTGATAGTAGTGGGTCTGAATACAACACAGCAAGTCTTTTTTATGCTGCTGAAATTTAACCATTTTTTGGGGAGATACTTGCTTTTATTTATTATTATTATTATTGCTACAGGCAATTAAATTACATATTATATTGGCCATTTAGCCCTTCTTGAAGTGGGAACTACTAACCTTTTGAAAGAAAGGCTGAAAGTGTGAAGTATATTGGAACTTTGCTTTGTCTCAGTGAAACTTTTTCAGCTCATATATAGTCTGAAGGAATTTACAAAGACAAATGATTGTCTGACAGTGTCTGAGGGATACTGGCGACAATTGGAGACGTTCATCTTGTAAACAGAGGAGTGGCACTACCGCTATGTAAGCAAGTAGTAAATTTCGTTGTTACTTTTGAAAATAGGAAGGATCCTGCTAATCCTGTGAAGTTAGAGTGTCCTGGATGAACCAGCAACTGCAGGGGGGGAGTTTCTGATGTTTCAAAAAATTCAGTTACAAAAGTAACTTCTCTAAGAGTTAGCCAAGAGGGCTTCACAAAATCCTGTGGCATTATCCTCTTCTGCAGTTCTCATCACAAAAATGTCTTGTGTTTTCCTTGGAGTAAAAATATATTGCATAAACCCAAGCAAACTGGACACTAACCAAAATACTAGGACCCGAAGGAACTTCTTTGATAAGATGATAAATCTTGTAACCTTTGATGGGAACTAATTTTGCTAAAACTGAGAATAAGAACACAGTCGGAAGACTTTGGAATATAAGAAGGTTCAGACAAATTCTCATAAAAAAACAAGCAAACAAAAAAGAAAAGACAGATGATGCACTGAACATTAAACATGAATGATCACTGAAAGAAGCACCTGTTTTTGTTCTTCTGTCTTATTTTCTTTCTCAGAATGATTATCAGTACATTACTTGCTTTTCCTAAGAAAATAAAGATCCTTATTTAGAAAGTCTTGATATGATGGAGTTGGGTTCAAGCAGTAAGTCCCTGAGCTACAGCTCTTTAAAGTAAATTAACACATGATACTTGGGGCAGTTTAGAGAAAGGGATAACTGTGAGGGTTGTTTTTTGTTTGTTTGTTTTGTTTTGTGTGTTTTCATTGTTTTTCTTCTTTTTAATGGGCCTGTCCATTGCCCTGAATATACCTGAAAAATGCATATCTGAATAAAAAATTAATCTAGATATCTGTGGAGTTCATTATACTGTTATATTCTCAACTGAGAAACAGTGTTAATAACATAACAAGACCATCTCAAACTAGCTGTTCCATTGGTGAGCACCAATCTGTAAAGAAAAGTTGCTCAAAGCAACAAATTTGCACCTTATGCTATCCTTGCTTTGAGGTATAGCTTATGGAGGCTGTCTTGGAACATTATAATTAAAGCTTTTATCTTTCTTGCAGAATTTTTATGCACACTTTGGACACTCAATTGTTTTTGCAGTGCACAAAGGTCATAAATTGAACACTTTAAAATTGAGGGTGTGAAGATAAAAAATATTCAGGCTTAGAGAGTATATTTATGGGAGTCTGTAGCAACAAAGGCAGACAAAAGACTGCAAAATAGAGACGGGACAGTCGTTAAGCACACATACAATCTGGGAAATGTAATTCTTTATTTTCAGCCGTTCACATTCTTGCACTCCTTTGCTAGCACAGCCAGGAGATGAAGTCCCAGGCTTGGCAGAAGCTTGGAGATAAACAGTGGAAACTGCTTTGGAAACTAGTGGTACCTCAGGTTTCTACAACATATGTGTACATTATAGTTCCAGCTTAAGAAATACATGAAGTAGGAATCTTATATGATGCCTATGTTTACCATGCAGACATCGATCTCAGAAGTAATACAGTCATGCTGACAGTGGAAAAAAATAAGTGCAGAATTAATCTCTTCCTAAAGCACACGGGATATTGATAACAGGATTAGCCAAGCTATAGCTCTCTACAGCTAAAGTGGGAGAGAGAAATCTGTTTTCACACACTGTTGTGTATCATAGTCATATAGTTATAGTTGGCATGCTACATGTAATATAGACGTAAAATACAATCTGAATACATCTCCACTATCATCAGCAGAGCAGACATAAAAAAACACCCCACCTTGACTCCTTTGCTTAGCTAATTGAAAAATAAATCACAGTGATTCACTAGTTATCCAAAAAGAAACAAGAGGCAAAGAATTTAGGTTATTTAATCAGAGAAGTGGGTCAGCATATTCCTTAATTTAGAAGGAGAAAATAAACAGTAAAGAGAGCAGTCAACCAGCATAGACCTGATTTTCCTTACTTTCAAATAAATTACAGAAATTAAGAAAAGATCAGAAAATTGTTGGAAAGCTGCAGCTCTCCCCAGGATGTATTGTCATTTCTCACGTATTATACTGCCTCCCTTTTAGGCTGCAAATTAAGAAAATTAATATATTGCTACATGAAGTTTGAATAATTTAAATGTGTGATGACTAACCTCATTCCTTTAGTTAGTAAAAGGAAAGGAAGTCTTCACAAAATGCTCTTTGTTGCTATTATCAGTCCAATTCTGCCTTTCTGGTAACCACAGAAGGCCAATTTAATGGCTTTGAAAGATCTTCCAGTTATGACCCAGAACCAAAATAAACACCTTGCCATTAGCAGTTACTCAACAGACAGTGAGCAGGCGGAAGATGATTTTGTGGTTCAGACTCAGTTCCTGTATAATGATCCCTAGTTTCTTCTGAACTCTCTGAAAACTGCATATAGGAAAGTTTTGAAAGGAATTAGGGAGGATGGATACTTTACCAACGCGTGAAGGGACTTTCATGATAGCATTCCAAGAGCTGGGCAATGTGGACAAGCATGGGTTTTTGCCTCAGAGTCAAAACAGAAGTTCAGCAATATGATGAGTAGTTCCAGACTAGGATTGTGGACAAGTGTGAATCTAAAGACATCAGTGTTATGCAGCTAACTGCTGTCAAACCTGTGAACAAGTCAATTCTAATAAATACTGTTTTGCCTGAAAATGTTGTCAGGTACATTTAATTTACTTGTATGGACACAGACTGTGACTGTATTTAGGTGAGTCCCTTAATTCCTCTGTACTTCATTTTTTGTATGTTTATACCTTACATGCAAACTGCAGTGATATTGCCTTACACATAGGGCAAACCTGTACCCATACTTGGGCTAATCTAGTGATATCTCTTCTGAAATAGTCTCGTAACACATTTCATAACCTGTACTGAATTATGTGAGTGAATTAAAAATTTCAATTTGTAGAGGTGGCCCATTTAGAAAGCTGAATTCTCATAATATTGCATTCTGTCTTGAGGAAAACAAAAACAAAAACACAACAAACAAATAAACCCNAGTCTGGTCATATTTTTATCCACTTAGTCTTTTGATTCACTGTGGCAATGACCTCTCAGCATGATTTTCTGCAGTATATGACTAAATTACTAAAAAGCACTAGTTCTTATAAGATGTTTCCAAGCAAAATATCTGTATTCTTTCCCTTTCTTCCTTCAACATCAATCTGAGCATCACGAGGAAGATGAATTCTTAAGTATCTATTTTTTCATGGTATTTACATTGTTGTGTTTCTAAGTAGAATATAATCCCCAATAAATTAAGAAGTAATATTTCAGAATAGCTTTCAGAAGGTGGTTTATAACCAATAATTTGTTACAGTCATATTCAATCAAAAGGAGGCAGTAGGTAAGAGTAGTTTTTGTGTTCTGTAGTATGCACTGTGTTAGACTATCCCATTTTCTGTGCACTTTTGTTCCAGAAGAAAACCCTAGTAAGTAACATTTCTTCTGGATGCAATGCATTTGTTGTGAAAATATGTTGTAAATTTACATGTGGGAGAGAGAAGCTGTCATGTGTCTATGCCTGACCAGACCTCCTCCACAGTGGAGGACAGCTCAGAGAAGAAGGGGAAAAAAAATATATCAGTAAGATCAGGGAAGAATGTACCCTAAAAAAGACCAAACTTATCTCAGCACCAAGGAGACTGGAGGGTAGCCTTCAGTTTAGATAACTGCACCCATGAATCATCAGGTTCTGGGATAACTAACAAATAATTTCTTCTTGAGCTAGCCAGACCAGCACAGAAGTGGCTGGAGTGATGCATGTCTCAGTCCAACATAAAAATGTAAATAAATAAAAATAAATATAAAACCTGGCCAACTAATAAAACAAATTTGGAAGAGAACAACTGGTTTGAGCTGGCTGCATGTATGCCTTCCTGGAGACGGCACAACCAGCATTGTAAAGGTAAGCATACAGAGACCCGTAGTGAGAACAATGTTTGTGTTATGGTTCAACTGTATATTGAAATTGCTCTATTATGTTTCTGTTGTGATTTCAGTACATTGCTGCACCATTTTGCTAAATCAAATCCCACATAATGCTAAATATACTGAACAAGTAAACTTAATATTAAACACTGAGCCCTCTTCATGGTCAGAGAGTAATGGACTCTGACAGTGGCAAGTGTGGAAATGCCTTTCTCAAGATACAGACAAGAAAAAAGATATTATCTGCTGTTGAAAAAAATTTAATTAAAAGTTCAGATAACATAATCAGAGTTCACAACTCATGGAAAGCAAGGTGTAGGAAGCATATGGTACATGCATGGTTTTCATCCCAAATTTTAAGTCATAAAATGAATTGCACCTATCCCTGAGTTCTGGGAACATTCTCACGTCCCAGTCTTTCATTATTTAGCTGAAGCCTTGCTGAGATACTCCTAAACAGAGTTACTCCTAGAACAGTAGATGAATAGATAATCCTTTGAAAATTTCCATGATAAGATTGCCATTTATGTTATTACTGGGTTGGTGGAGAGAGAACAGTTGCTGACAGGGACACAATGCATGCTTGCCTCTGGAAATCAGACAACATGAGAAC
>VXAL01005106.1:19318-30525 GCA_013399475.1 Chauna torquata | reverse complement strand
AGCCTCTGACCTTAGGTGAGGCTGGAGCTCAGCCCCCCATTCAGCCATTTTTCTCAGGTGTGCTTCATTATCCTAAAACTGTCAGCCCTGGATTAAAATATAGCTATCCCAGAGTTATGAACCCTGTTGTTCTGGCAGACAGATTGTTGTAGGTTTAGGAACGCACCGCTTCCAGGGTCTTGAAGCAATTCAATTTCATTTCCAAACCAAATGTGCCAAATTGCTTAACACAGGTCTAGGATCTCTGAAAACACAAACTTTTTTATAGGGTAGTACATCAGGCATCCAGACCAAAATACTTCCAACCTAACATGTTAGAAAGTAAGTATTTCCAGCTCAATGTACTAGAATTTTCTGTCAAAAAAAAAAAAAAAAAAAGATTTAGTTGTATTTTTTCCTACTATCTCTAACTTTGTACGTCATAAGCATTAAACAAACTCACTACAATGATATGGGCAGTTAGAGACATTTCTGCAGAGCAATCAATTTCTTGGGATGTGTGTCTCAGTGGACAACACTTATGTTGCAAGTACATATTTGGAATAAGATTTGAATAACTGAGGCAACAAATGACTAGTTCTCATTTTCTCTATATAGTGTTTCTACTTTGCATTCTTAACTTTTGACAATTGCATTCTGTTAACATTGAAATATTTCTTTCTACTATGTTTGCAAACCCTGTGACATACAACTAACAGTATTTGTTGTTTCAATAGCTTCTTTATGGTAAAACATCATCCAAACTGGAATATTGCACATCTCTATTAGAGCAAAAGGACTATTAATAAGTAATCAACATCTGAACAAGAGAGTTTATGCAAGATTTGTTACAAAACCAGACTTCAAAGCAGTCTTAGTCTATGCCAAATCTCCTAATGAATACAATTTTTCATGTTACTGTATACTGTACATGATCCAAAGCACTGCATACACATTCTGAAGATCAGAAGAATGTCAGCCATATACTGTGCTACATATAAAAATAGCAGTGCAAAATGTCAAGCTCCTAACTCAGGAGATACATTAGAATAGCTCTAACACAGCAGCAAGGATGATTTACCCTAGGTTTGGAACCTGACCTTCTGCCACTGTAGCAAAGACAGTCAAATTGTTACTGAGGGTGTTCCTCTGTTGTTGAATTTTGCTCTCTGTTTTTCAAAGTTAAACAGCACAAATTTGGAAATACTACCCTCAAGACTGTGGCAATCATGGAGCTATTTCGCAAGAAGTGACCCACATAGCTGAGGCAGAGAAGGGACCTGAGGATCGAACTTGTTCAGCTGTCCTACTGTCAACAATTCCAACACTTCAAAAGCTGGAGCTTGAGTGGTCATAGCACGATCCCTGCACTTCTGTGCTGGGGTATCCAGGCTAGGAACGTGTCACATCGAATCTGGATTTCAAAAGTGCTTCTCTCTTCTCCATCTTTGTACTGTTAAAGAACAGGATTTTATAACCGGTTTATGCTAACATGTACAGTACTCTGAAAGTGCCATTTGCCTTAGTACAATCATCTATTACGAGGTCTTGGAATCAGGACTTAACTCTTACTTCTTATTTTAAGCTGATGAAGCCTCTGCCTAGTGATAATTCTCCTTTCCCTTGTGACTCATGTCCTCCCACATCTCAGTGACCATTTTTATGTCAGCATTTGGTCTGGAAGTGATCCACTCAGCAGAGTATATTATCAGTTATACCAGCTAACTGGCATACCTGACACTCTGCCTAAATGGTTAACTGAATTCTTTGTAAAAATCCAGCAGATTAAAGAACGAACTTGGAAAGGTGGAATGCATGGACTGTTAGGTGCCAAAAATTTGTACATTCAAGTCTCAAAACAGGATCAAATGATCAAAGTAACCTTAATCTGCTCTAATGTTAAAAGTTGTTCTCATCTACAAAATACGTAGCTTTTTTTTTTTTTTTTAACCTGAAAAGTTTCTAGGGAAGGTTTTTGCACTTCAGAATATAAAAGAAATTACCTACTAGTAAAAAGAAAAAAAAAAAAAAAAAAGATTTAGGAACTAAAGATTTATACAAGAAAAGTCCAGCAGATAATATTGATGACACTGACCCCTTCCTTAAAACTGAGGCTGAATATGTGCAAGCTTTTCTTCTCCTAGTTATATTTCAAATGCATTAGCACACTGATATTTGTTACCGACTTTCTCAGCAATAGGACATGTTGACTGGAATATCAGGAATAATTAAGATAATTAATACAGAAAACATTCTGATTTTTCAAATCCCAGCTTGGTCCCCCCCTGGATTTCAATTTAGTTAGTTAGTTAGTTATTTTAATTTTTGCTACACACAAAGTTTAATTTTCTAGGCCTTGATACTTTCCACCCTTTAAGAAACATTAATTTAGCTTTAAAAGATCAGTTAACAAAGTTTATAAGAGCTCTGATTATTTAAAATTGTCTAGGAAGATTTGAAAGTTTGAACTGTTCAATCCCTGTTGCCCTGGATGACAGATGAACTCTGCTAACAAATGCAAAAGTAAATTGAAATGGAAACAAACATTTCAAAGAAAGCTTCTATTTCTTACCTGCTATGCCAAGGACTGCTGCAAAGGTATTTATCATTACAAAGGAGCATAAACTTTTAGAAAGCATGTTTTTCCTCTGGAAAATGCTGATAGTCAAAAGCAAAATATTTCTGTGAAGACGTGGCTCTTGATAAATCTTCCTTGATTTGATGCTAAGTTTTGTGCTTAGTTCATTGACAAAGCCACCAAGCCTGCACAGGCTGCCCCGGTCATTGTCCCTTGAGCTTCCTGACAACCATCCTTGCAGGCTTGACATACAGCAGGCAGGTGGGCCACCAGCCAGCAAGGATCCTGTGCTCCGGGCACAGGATTGATTCTTGGTCTTTACAGTGGTTTTTCTTCACAGTCTGGATGTCTCTCTTCCATTTGATAGCTATTTTGCAATGGTGGGCAGCGCAAAAACTGTGCCAGTATCACTTGGCAACTCATCATCCCATAAAGCATACTTTATTTTTCCATCTTTTGGTGTGCCAATAAAGGGTGACCCACAAGACAAGGTTATATGCATGTGATGGTCATCAAATTTACAGGTACCTTTTCAAGACCTTTCCTCATATGTGAACTGCTGTTGAGGCTGCCAAGCCCCTGTTGACTAGCCAAGGAGGGAATCCTCATCCTCTCTTCATCCATCAACAGGCAGTAAAGCACAGACAAACACACCAAGAGCCATCTTCAAATAACTGATGTTTCAACTCAGCCACATTTTCAGCATCCATTACCAAAATAATGAAAATAGTGCTTTGGTTTTTTTTTTGATCAGACGTGTTTTAGGATATCTTCCATTGCATTTTCTAACTACATATAGGTAATTTTCTGAAATAATGTACCATTTTGAAATGACAGTCTGAAAATCTTTGACTATAAAAAAACAAACAAACAAACAAACATTTTTTTTGCTAAAACAATTAGAAAAACTAACACACGTTTATAGTTTATTTGCCATTCAAATTTTTACTTTATTGATAGAAAATGTTGAAACCCTCTTCCCAAATTTTATCCTGTTTTAGTAGTTAACATTCATACGGGTTAAGATGAGAAATATGCTGCGCTTAAAACTTCCCCACTCCACTGATAAAGACAATCTAAAGAGGTAAAATAAAAAAAAGAGAAGTCTGAATTTTTGAAAACAAAATTTACATATTGTGTGAAGCTATTCTGTACTCTCTGCAAATAGTCTGGGCTGTAACTTCAAGATATCATTTTTAAATTAAACTCAAAGAATGCAAACTTCAGGAATGAAAAGCAGCAGAATTGAGAAGGTGCAGGAATCCTTGAAGTATTTATAATGGAATTTCAGATAAAATTATTAAAAAAAAAACAAAACCTACATTCCTGTGGACTAGAAAATCTGTTTAGGCTACAATACAGATCTTTTTGTAATTGTTTTTGCTCAAATGCTTTTAGATGGTTCAAAGTTCTTTAACTTAAAAACTCATTAATTCAACACAATGCAAATACTGAAACAAGGAGCGAGAATGTCAAGATTAAAATAACCACCATATTTCTTGGTGTGTTGAAAAACGAAGAGACTTGAACAAAAAGGCTACTTCTTCCAAGTTCTGGTGACCTGCTGCTGTTTACACCAATATAAATCAAACCTAAGGGAGAAAAGGGAGAGGACTGGATTCCTGATCAATTGATTTTATTTTTTTTTTTCTGTTCTGAACTGGTACAAGACCAAAGAAGTCAGCATGTCTTATGAAACAAAATTCTGACAGAAAAAAAAAAAAAATAGACTTCTCCGGTCTTAACAGATAAGCATATTTTTTCTTACTTAAATTTTCTCACTTCAAATTATTCTAAAACTTTCATAAGTCTCAGCTCCCATCATCCACTGATTCAAGGTAAATGCTCTTTTCTTCAAACTGTTGACAGAGAAGAAAGATCCTTTGGGGAAAAAGGATAGAAAGAAGATAAAGAAAAGAAGAGCAGAAGGGAAGGACTAACTGTAAACAGAAATTTTCAGCAGCTCTTTCCAGAAGATTCAGCTACAACCAGTCTTCATTTTTGCTGCTACACCTGGTGTTACAAATCAAGGTTTTTTTTTACCCTTCCTGAAGCTGTTTTCTTTCTACATAATAATCTGAAATCAAGAAAAAGATGTTTTTGATTTCGTAGTTTACACTAATCCAGAGAAGCTCCCAACATGAAACTGGTGCTTTTCCTAGCAATCTGTCATTGTTACATAACTACCTTTAACGCATCTTAACAAAGTGTTTCTTTGCTGAAGTACATTGAATATTTGTGTGCTTGCTGTGCTCTGATTTTCATTCTTTGAAATAAAAGTGCTTCATGACAAGAGTCAGTTTCACAAGCTTGTCAGTAGCTTACTGTGTATTGTGTCCTCCATACATTTCAGTACTTGGCATTGTGAATTTTTTCAGAAAAATGTTTTCAACTTTTTTATATCTTGGCACTCCATGATATCTTCTTTCATCTCTCTTGCCCACTCCAACAAATAGAGACATGCAAAATAAGAGCCCTTAGGATTTCTGTCAATTCTTTAAACTCCATGGAGTGTTTTCTGTTGAAAATACAGAAATACTCTTTCCACTACTGTTTCTACTTCTGTTTCCAGGGTGTGGAAACAATATAATCTAGATCCAAAGCATTCTGCTGTTTCTGTGCAGGGCTATTTTGCCTTTGTTTCCTTTCTTTTTGACTTGGCCTATGTTGGCTCCACTCTCTGTGCCAATATGGGCATCCTGGTTTGTGATATCAGTGTGTGATGACGAAGAGAGGTCAGGGGCTGCTGCATATAATTCTGAATTCTGATGACAGAATCCCTATCCTCCATATCCCTCTCCTTTAACACAAGAAACTCTTGGGGACATACAAATTTTGTGGAACTACTGGTACCTCTTCTTGTCACAACAAACTAGCAGCATGTCATTGTTGTTCCAAGGTGAATATTTTACTCTGAGGTTGCAACTCCATAGTGTGACAGTAGTGATAGACATTTGAGTTTTTCCCAGATTTGCAGATCAGTGCTTTCATCTGCGGTATACAGAAATACAGGCCAGATACAACAGCAGAGGTTTTGAAAACTGGAGACACAGGATGCAGAGTAGAGGAGTGCAAGAATGGGATGATAAGACATGGGGCACAGGTTGGCACTGGAGACCTCGTGGCTATAAACTACTCACAAGTGATCAGTTACAGAAACGTAGGACTGGAGTTTGAAAAAACAGGTTTTGGGGGTAACAGAACAAAGAAGTAGTATCTATAAAGTGTACAGGCAACATGCATGATAAATTCAGATGTGACAGCACAGCAGACCAGAGAAGAAAGATCAAGGTGCAGAAGCATGTTAGCAAACATAAAAATAGCCCTGAATGGATCCTAGAATGAGGAAGAAGAAACTATCAACATTAGTATCCTACTGCTCCCAGCAAAGGACTCCAGGTGCTGACTGCTACCTGTAACACTTGCACCACTTGCAGCACCAGCACCAGGATGAAACCACCAATGTCAGGACCCGAAGGAGCAGAGGAAGGGTGAGCAGAAAAACAGTAAGAGGGGTAGAAAATAAGAAGTGGTTTAAAACAAGATTAACTGAATTATTATAATTACTGGACCTTTTTCTGCATAAATATATCCTTTCTTTCTATAGCAATTACTCCTGGACTAATAGTGATTCTTAGATTACACTGTTAAGATTTTAATTGTATTAACAATAAACTCTTGACTTTACATAAGGTATGTCTCCTCTTTTCCCAAAACCACGATTTTGAGTGTAACACTTGCTCAAGATCCCAATAAAGAAATAAGAAAACTGCTTACCAATGGTACCAATAAAGTACATCGTTATGACAAGAAGACATAGATGTTGTTAGAATAGCATCCACCAGTTGTGATATTGATACATGGACAGGCCATTACATGAATGCCTGAAAAATGTCCTTTGACCCACTTCCTGCAAAATGAGACATCCACAAAAAATGAGCAAAATGTGTAGTTTTACGGAGCTGTGTATGAACTGGTCTGCTGCTTTGTCTTGTACTGAAATAGTCTCAGATGATAAGAAAAATTGAAGAAGACTCTCTTAGACAACAGAAATCTGCAAGACATGAGCAGTGGATTCAGCTCAGCTCTGGTTTTCCATGCTGTCATGGTTTTGGCTGGGACAGAGTTAGTTTTCTTCGTAGAGGCTCACACAATGCTGTGTTTTGGATTTTTTCATGAAAATAGTGGTGATGGTTTTGGTTGTTGCAGAGCAGTGCTCACACAGATCCAAGGACTTTTCAGCTTCTTGTGCTGCCCTGCCAGCGAGGAGGCTGGGGGTGCGCAAGGAGATGGAAGGGGACACAGCCAGGACAGCTGACCCAGACTGACCAAAGGGATATCCCATACCATGTGGCATCATGACCAGCAATAAAAGGTGGGGTAAAGAAGGAAGAAGGGGTGTGTTCGGAGTGATGGCGTTTGTCTTCCCAAGAAACCATAACATGTGATGAGCTGGAAGTGGCTGAACATCTGCCTGCCCATGGGAAGTAGTGAATGAATTCCTGGTTTTTCTTTGCTTGCGCACACGGCTTTTGCTTTACCAAGTAAACTGCCTTTATCTCATTCCATGAATTCTTGCACTTTTACCTTTCTGATTCTCTCCCCATCCCACCTGGGGAGAGTGAGCAAGTGGCTGTGTGGCACTGAGCTGCCTGCTGGCGCTAAACCACAACACATGCCTGCCTGGATAGAGTGGCATTTATTGTCATTTCATAGAAAGAACTAGAAGAAGACTATCAGACCCCATGTTTTGAGTTCTGTTACTCATAAAATATTGAGGATTTAAAACTCACACCAAATCTACAATTTAAAATGTTAGCATATCTCAAGTTTCAGTAGACTCATATAAAATAGCTAAATATATCAAAAGAATTGGTTGTATAGGCTATAATCCGTTACCCTTAAGAGTCATCATCTATCACAGACAAAGGCAATTTATTAGTGTCAGAGAAAAACTGGCATTCCTCTTGTCAGGACAAATTCTGCACAGTCTGTTACTCAATGAAAGATCCATCATACTCCCTTTAGTCAGCAGACAATAGTAAATGAAGACAAAAACAATGATGTTTCTTTAGTCTCTATTTAAGAAGAAATGAAAAGGCTACAGAATGTTAATATGAGATAGCAAGGGACACAGCACACTGGTGAATGTCAAATATAGAGTACAGCATTTATTCTGAAGGCCTATGAGCCTTCTACCAAAAATAAGGACAACTGGTCCAGTTGCAAATGTTAATATTTTCTGATACTGGAAATCAGTAAGACAGCCAAAAGCAATTGGACACAAAAATGGAAGGGGAAAATTACCTCCATTAGACATACTTAGAGCTTGATCTGCTTCCATATGACACTGTTTGTACTGTAGTACAGTGACCCTTTAGTGGAGTAAACTCTAGATAGACACTGGTAAAAAGAGATTATTCCAGTTTTTTATACACAGACCTGTTCCAGTTACTGTGACTGACTTACTCTGCTGTAGCATCCCTTCACTAAATACGTCATTAATTTCTATGCCTTTTCTTTGGATAAAAATGAGTAGTTGTAATTTACACAGCACTAACAGCTCCCTGCATATTTGTTACTGTGCTTTGTAGGAATTCCTGTCAACCAGTGTCTCTCTGAGACTTCATATTTCTAGGAAGTCAGGCCAGACTTGTTGCCATTTTGAGATTAATAATTTATGCTGCAGAAGAGATCATCAATGTGTTCCCTCTTTTGAGATATACTTTATATGGCATATTTTGTTACCCCTTTCCTTTCTGTCTGTTTTGCCTCCAGTTGAAACTAAATCCTATAGACAGAAAGAACTGACTGCTTTTGACTGAAAAAAAAAAAAAAATACAATCTCAAAAGATATTATTCAAAAGATATTATTTTAACAGTGGACTCAAATCAGTACTCCTGACAAGTTTTATGAGCTCCTACAAGTAAATGCAACACTTCTTTTAAATCAAATCTACACGTCAAATTAAATCACATATTTGATTTTGAAGCAGACATTACACCTTCAGTAAATCAAGAGGGGAGTTTAGACATTTTGGCAACCTATTTGTCAGAAGGCAAGTTATGTGAAGACATTTAAGAAAAGGTAATCATTTTTTTCTGTTTTCTGTATTCTGTTCACTGAGATGGGAGAGGAAAGACCTCCAAAAGCAAAAATGAGGAGCTCTGCTCTGGAATATTGTTGCCAGAAGTAAAACTTTTTTTTTTTTTTTTTTGGCATTGAAGAGAATGTTATAATTGATATTTCTCAAAACAGGTTTCAATCTTTGTTGTTGCTGTTTTTAATTAATTAAATTATTATTTTTTTAATTTCATGTTCATTCTGTTTTCCTTAAATAGCTATCTGCCTTTTACACATCCACTACTGTTCTCATAATATTTTTGCACAGAGACTCACAGCTTGGCTAAGCTGATGATTGACCATTAGCCTACATGACTATTTCAAGGCTCGTTATGGCACTGACTTAGCTTCCTGTTCCATAGAAGATGGTGATCTCCTTCCAGTCTCCCCACACCTGATCTCCCAGATAAACACATCCATTCTTCACCTGGAAGCAGCTCTGGCAATCGTCACTAGGTCCCTCCATTAACTGATTAAATTCACCATAATGTGATCATGAAGAAGGATTGTTTAAGTAAAAAAAAAAAAAAGTAGTGAATTTTGTGGCTTAGCTTTCATACAGTCTCTTAACTGCTTAAACAGGAAGGAGATGAGAATAAGACAATAAATGCATTGGAGGTACTGTGAAGTCATGAGATAAGAGGTTTTGTTGTTGTTGTTGTCTTTATCAAATAGCCTCTTGTTTTCCTCTTTTCTTTCCCAGAAATAATATTATATGGCTTGCAGTAAAGGCAGATTGAGAGATGAATCAGTCTTATTACATTGGTAGAAGTGGTTTTGTTTTTGAAAACTTATGGCAGAAAATCATGTAACATTCTGAAAAATCTCTAGATAGTTGAAAGCAACAATTCAGTTAGCAGATACTTTACAAAGAATTTGCCCCAAGATAGCTTGTCACACATGTAACAAGTCTGAAGACTTCAACTGTCCTACTGGTTTCCTCTAAAATTCAAAAAAAATTCACCTCTTGTACTAGCTTTCTCCCAATAATATCTAAATCGATATTAATGTTCTGCATAAGAATGATAACTATAAATTACCCTGTGAAAAATATTCATACAACAACATGCTAAACTTCAAAGAGAGAATTGTTTTTGAAAATACCGTAGAAAGTAGTGACAGACATGAAGGCCTTCTGATGGTAGTGCATTTGTTCTAATCAAGAGGCAATATTTAATCGATTTAAGGACAGTCTTCACTCAGTGAGAAAATTCTTTTAAAAAGGTTACCCAGAGAGATTGTGGAGATATCTCCCTCCTTGGAGATATTTAAATGACATCTGGGCAACCTGCTGTAGGTGTCCCTGCTTGAGCAGGGTGTTGGACCAGTTGACCTCCAGAGGTCCCTTCCAACCTAAACTGTTGTGTGATTCTGTGATTCTGCATCTGAAAGAACCTTCTCACATCATTTACTTCGTAATAAGAAGTAAACTTCTTTGAACTGATCCATGGCAGATTTGACCATCTCAACTTCACAACCATAGAACAAACATTCCTTTCTCAGTAAATAAACTTTCAGGATTCATTGAGCCTGCACTGTCTCAGCCCAGAAGGTTATAAATTTTATTCTGATATCAAAAGACCCCATAAAAGCTGTGTGGATGAGCAAGCAATGTGAAGGTTTCAGAATGAATTCACTAAGATTGTGAATACAGGCAGAACACCCATTCCTATGGGAGAACATTTTCATCAAGTGTCTGCTCAAAATCTGCTCCCTCAGTTATGATCCTTAAAAACGTCAAAAAATATGTCATAGAGCTAAAGTTCACTACTTATATGAGTATTACAACCAGGAAGGGCAGTTTTGTCTTGTTATAATTTTCCTTGTATCTACCATTTTGCTAATACTTTATTGATCCATATGTGATAATTAGATAGGTTCCCCAATTGACCAGAGGGGTGAGAAATCTGGTCAGCTCTCAGCTTGCTACTGTTACTCCACTAGTATCGCTCACCTTTTCTTGCAAGTCTTTTTTTTTTTTTTTCAATTGAGTAAAATATTTAGGTTAGAATCAGACCAATGGTTTTCAATCTGTACTTAGCTTTGATTTTTTTCATTTTCCCATTTCAAACCCAAAGAAAGAGTTTTGTGCTGAAAAAAATTGTCTCTTTCCAGCTCTATCGCTTGGTCTAATAAAAAAATTTCTTCCCTGAAATTCTTGCTTCAGTGCATGTAAATACTGAAGACTGCTGATAAAAGCATCACAGCTATGTTTATACAAGTCAATAACCAATCAACACACTGACTGAGTTAAGCTGACATAATACTATTTTCTAGAATCTTACCTATTTTTTTTTTAAATTTGCCATGCTACAGTGCATTCAAAATGTTAATTAACTAGATTTTATATCAGATATCATTTTCTAACAACTAATTTTTTGCCATATTCCTCTTTTTTTCAGACATGAAGACAACCTGCTATAAATCTAAATTATAGTCTTTGATTTTATGATATTTAAGAATAAATTGTATTCTGACTCACTCTGCTTTAATCCTTCATATATATTTGACTCACTCTGCTTTAAT
>VXAL01005106.1:3302-16261 GCA_013399475.1 Chauna torquata | reverse complement strand
AACACTTTAATGGGATAAGAAATACGACTGTCTGTGCTCAATAATTTGCCCATCACTGTGCCATTGGCGTATGAGTATTGTCTTAGAAGATATCATCCTGAAATCTTTTAAAGCCATTCATTTTTCTTTAAAGTCATAAAATCCCTTAGTCTTATCTGCCATCTCAGATGTAAACAGTGCTTTTAGAGCCAGAACCAGGCCAACTGGAAACATTTTGTTCTCATAGTCAGGAGGGACTAAATTTAAAAGTGCTAGTGAGCCAACACCTGCTANCTGGGAGATGTGATAAATCTACAATAGGCTGCTCGACAGTTCGTAAGGGAAAATACAGATAAACAATAGTAGTATAATAACAAAGTATCACAATGTGTGAAGAGTAAGTCTTTCAATGGATTATAGTATAGTGAAGGGATAGCCTAAATTTTTCAGCAATTTCAGATGGAATTTTATTACATCCAGACTGGTTAAATTGAGAAGCAAACTGCATAAATCTGATTCAGAGGAAACTGAATATAGAGAAGAAAGAAATTCAGAGGCTTTAGCAACATATTTGATTCAGAGATGTAGTTGATGAGATCAGACTTATATTTGTACTTCTCAGAAACAACAAGGGGCAGTGAATCATGACATTTCTCTTCTGGCAATGAAACGTACATTTAGTTCTATTTTATGCCCAGAATAAGATTTTAAGGCATTGTGTATGTTTACTTCTGGTTTTCCACACAAAAGAGAATGTCACACTAAGAGTATTGACTTCCTATAATATATTATTTATAGGCAGAAAAAAATGTAGTTTGCTTTAAATACCACTTGAAACTTCACTGTTACAAATATTAGATTTCCCATGTTTGCTTATTTAAGCTTTTTAAAAAAATCTTTTCTATATTGTTGCATATGGGTCTCCTATGGAGGGTCACAGTCCAAAAAAAGACTTTGTTTGAATAACGAATCCAGCTGCATGCAATCACACTGCCTCATTATACTCCCTAGGTCCCTCCCTGAAGTACTCTTCTGCCAAGATGTCCACGAAAAGGAGAAAATCTAGTTAACAGGTTTTCTATGATCAAATTCATCTTGCTGATGAATTAATACTTATTCTTGTGTTCTCTCTATCCATTCAATTTATCCACCTGTAGCCAGGTAGGTATGCTCCAGATAACTTTAATTCAGGCATGATAGCACAGGCTTCAGTGAACTCTCTAGATGCACAGCAAGGATTCTGTGTATGTGTCCAGGCCACTAGAGTATGCTGAAATCAATAGAAAACATTATTATCTCTATTTTTTCCATGCTAGTTTTCTTAAAGCTGGCATTGGTATGACAAAATGCAATATAAGCATATGTCTTACTCCATTGTGAATAAAATCTCTGAGCCTTCAAGACAGAAATAAAATCTCTTCCTTGGGTACGGCTACAGAATCTAGCTTTGACCTCCAGGAACTGCCATACTACTTCTAGTGCTACTGCTGCTGCTAAGAAGTACATGAAGAAATTGTTCAAACTCTCAGAAACACAGTCTAACAAGGAAACAATAAAAGAAATAATGTAAATTCTCTCTGAGGTCACCGAGACAGTACTATCAGACTAGATGGAAATTACCAGTACAGCTGTTCATTTTATTGGATGGGTCATAGTCTCCTGTTAGCAGTTTAGAAACCCCTGGGGTTGTCTCTGACAGGCAAGTTTCTGGATGACATCTGTTTAAGCAATATTGGAAATAAGATTTTTTTTTCCTTGCTATGTTAACTAATAGTCTTGATAATGTGCAAATTACATAGTTTGCAGACTCATAAAAAAGCAAAGCAGATTTAGACATATCTACCCTTTTCTGCCTGCTTACTGCTCAAACAGTGTAGACAGACACACAATTAATGATTCTGTTCCATCAGTTTTAAATTATAAGGCTCTTCTTTTGCTGGGAGCTGTTCCTTATCATTATCATCCTCCTTCGTGGAGGTCAGCCAGTAAAACAGATATTTGGTGTACAGCTGAAGTGCTAAGTAATAAGTAGTGCAGTAGAAACTTAGAGTATTTCCCATCAGAGTAGAGATGGGGGACCTTGACACTCCTATTTCGTGTTCTGAGTCTGAGAATCTTGTATCTTGTCTATCTTTTCCCAGTGATTTTGCCATGACCTACCTTTTATCAGGTTTGCAAAATCAGGCTCAGAGCCAGCTCCTCAGTTGGAGTATATCTGCGCCCCCCCTTTAACTATAATGGAGTTTTACCATGTGTTGATCCCATTTTATGCAGATTCAAAATCAGGGTCAGGTTGTTATAAACAGAACAACCCTGTTACTCATGCTTTCTGAAAAGTGTCCTTATGCTGGCTTAGAATAGCTGCTATATGTTTGGGCTTCATTCATTCCTGTATGGATAAAACATTCAAACATAGATATTTTGTTTAAGCAGGTACAGATGAGGTTTTTTCCCCTCATAACAACTGTTTGTATTTCATCGGAAAAGCAAGCAATGAAAAAAATCTGAAAATTTGAAAACAGACATTTTGATATGGAAAAACTACGACAGCTTTTACCCCAACCTGATAGTAAAAGTAGTTCATATGCTTTCTGATATTATCATCCTCCATATGACAGATTCCCTGGCCGGATTACATTTTCTTGTAATGCACTATTGCCTCCTGTTCCTGGGACTTCTGTCTTTAGTGAGTCACTGAAGGTTGAGTCTGCCTGGGGAATGTGACCAGAAGGAGAAACCAGTGATATCGAAATCGCACTAAAACTTCTATGACAGAAGCATTTCTAAACTGAAATATTTATTTTTTCAGTCAATTACATGAATTCTGATGTGCAGTTCTTCATTTTTCTTAATTAACACTTTCCATGTAGGCAAGCCTGTTTTGAAGAAAAACAAATTTTATCAAGACTTGATTTCTACTACAATTTTATTAATTTTTTTTTTTTCCCCACTACAAAGTGTACATGTAACATTCCAGGAGAAAACATGGAAGAATCATTTTGAAAGCTGCAGTTCTACAGACTATTTTTATAGCAGCTTAGAACCAGCATAAATCGTTCCCTTTCACACTCCTCTGAATCCCCCTCCCATGGCAACTTATTTCCAACTCTTTCTACATCCTCAGCTGTGCTGCCACAAATCCTGGAGGACATGAAGTACCTTGTTTAGCTTCACCACTATTCTGAGAGGGACAGGACATTGCAGTTGTACGTGGTTGTAGTTTTCATGTAACAGGAACTAACAAAACAAAACAAAATTTATTTTAAAAAACCTACAAAAGACTTTCCATAAAAACATTTTCTAGTTTCACAAAATTAACACATTATTCAATTCAATTTAAAGAATGTATTTATAATATTGATTCTTATTATTCTATTGACTTGTAAGAATGAGAATTATTAAGAGCATATTTTCGTATTATTTTGTCACTTATTTTGATAGAATTTAGAAATATTAAATGACTAATTATAACATGATATTACATTTAGTTAAGTGATGTGTGTGAAAATATTGTATTATTCCGCTGCTCTTCCAATGACAGCTCTTACCATTTCATTGCTTATGTCTCTGGCTATTACACAGTGTTTTGAGTTTACCTATTCTCTTCTCCTCAGTGTCAGGAGTAACAAGTGTTTTTACAAAGATGTAAAATGTTATTGGTCCCAGTAGATCCAATACATGTTTATGCTTGAACAGGTCAGCTGGACAGGATGATCTCAAGAAGTCCCTGTTAACCTTTGCTGTTCTGTAATTCTGTAAAAACTAATCCATAATGTATTCCTGGATCTAATCCAATCACGTGGAAGTCAGTAAAAAAAATCTGTTAACCATATTGGTCTTTGGATCAGGCTGTACAGAAAGTGTGGTATAGTAAATTTTCTTAACACAAAAGTAACACAAAAATGACTGTTGATCATATATGAAAGTATAAAATCTTTCAAAAATACTTTACCCTACAGACCGGAAACCCTGAGTGTCTCACCCCTCCTTTTCATGCTGTTGTATATTTAATTCCTTTACCTATATTAAAAAAAATAATAATTTTACTTCCAAAACTTTCTAGTCCTGGATCTCAACCAGATCTCTTCTTGCTACTCTTTGTCGGGTACATCTATCGTTTTACAATCATAATTCAGAAAAGTTTTCTACACATATGTTTTCAAATACGTTTCGTAATTCTTGTGAAGTCTACAGAATTCAAAACATATTTTCTTCAACATCTGCAACTGCCTGCTTTAATCCATCTTTAGTCAAGCAGTCTGCTCTACAGCATTTGTTATCCTCTCTATATATTAATATTTAGATTTAAAATTTTAGTGTTTGAGACTCTGTGCTACACTATCTTTAAATGATTTAATATATCACTTTCTTGTCAAGCTATCATGTACAGTATGATGAGGGAGCTGAAATACCCGTGGTCATGAGTACCTGCAACAGAATGAGACAAAACCTGCAGGAAGGGGTTGGACTTGACACTTCATCCAGTAGCTGGAGAAAGGAACCTTTTTTGCTGGTTTAGATCTGCTTTTGAGGAGGTGATTAAGAAGATGAAGATGGAAAGCAATTTGGAAGAAAGCAGTTCTAACACAAGTGTTCATGATTTTAAACTAGGAGAAAGAAACTCATAGAAGGCAGTTTTCCAAAAACTCACGAAAATGGTGAGAACTCCTAGGATGGTGCTCCAAAGGATAAAATGGTTCAGATAAGAAAGAAGTTTTCCAAGGGAGACAATATTAAACAGCAAGGTGAAAATTGTCCTGTTCTCATATGTCACCACTGAAATAGCAACAGTCTTTTAATGACCATGACATTAATGAACACTCATTAAAAAAAAAGATAAAAAACAACCAAACAAAACCAGACTACTCAGGATATGTATAAAAGCATAGTATAAGCTTGCTGTGAAAAAAAAAAAAAAAAAAAAAACAAAGAAAAAAACAACNAAAAAAAAAATTGACTTTTTTGCCTTTTTGATTGTTTACTTTATTTCAGAACTCTGTAAAAGGGTTAACAATAGCCATACATTCAGCACAGTCAAAATTCACAACAGAAACACAGGTCAAACCAGAAAGATAATATTTAAGAATATTTAGAGTTGTCAACAAGAGAAGAATTATACTGCAGGATTCAGAACAAACTGGCCAGAGCAATCTTTGACTCTTCAACAGTGGTCTTCCAGAATCCCTGGAGGAAACACAGGACTTCAAAGTTCCTAAATGGACAATCCCAATAGCTATTTTTAAAAAGATATTAAATGGTTTTGGAGGAATTTATAAATCAGGCAGAAAAACATCACTATCAAAAGGGATCCTGCATCAAATCATGTAATTATAAATTTGTAAATATTGAAATACATCTCATATAGATGATAGTGAGAATCAGAATTTACAATAAATTCTTATGCCAGTTATATATATTTTTCTTCTTTAACACAAATTTTAGACCACTGAGTAGGAAGCAGATAGATGATGTGATGGAAATTGCCCTGAGTAAGGCTTTACTGTGTTCCAAACTGTACTCTTGTAAACAAAATGAAGAACTATGGTTTGAATGCAGTGATTTTGTAAGGTAGGTACTAATTGAAAGATCATATTCAAAGACCAGTATAATACTTCAGTCAGACTGAAGGACTCTACAAATGGAGTCTCACAGGCTACCTCTGGAGACAGCACTGGGGAGAAGTGTTCTTGAAATTCAGAATTTGGGTCCCCAAGATGCCAGGACAGGAGTTGGCCAGAGCACATTGTAAGCCTCCTCTTCCCAGCTGAGTAGATACAGCTACGACAAAAATGCATCTTGGCCTTGACTAGATCACAGGCAAAAAAATGAGTCATTGGCATAATGAAGTTATAAAAAAACAGCTATCAGCTTGAAGTGTGCTAGCAAACGTTATATATAAGACATGGAAATTCCTCAGAACTAGTTATGTTTTGATGGGAGTGCTTATGTCCAGCTCTGGAAACCATACCTTAAAAACTGTAGAGAAGTCAGGAGTTTGAAAGAAAGAAGTAAAATGGAGAAGAAAACAACACATCTGTTCAGAGTATGGGTGGGTTGCATTTTTGTGTGACCTGGAAAAACAACCATAAGAGGTTACACAACTATCTCTTTGAAAAGAAGTCACTGGTTATTCCATCTCCATTTTTCTTCAGAGCAGGATGAGTTGTACCGAACTTATTTTGCAGAAAATCTGATGTAGAAGAAATATTAATAAAATTATTAAAAATCTTTCTAACTTAAGTTTAGGTAAAGCACTAAAGCACACTGTATCAGAAGGTCAACAAATTCCTATCGAACAGGATTTTCAACAACTAATTAAACAAATGTTTGGAAGGGTATCATTTGTGAGATATACTTGATTCTATCTTACAAATAAGGATGAACTGCAGTGCCTCTTGCAGCTCTCCCTAGCCTTCCAGTTTCATGTTTCTGTATATAATGAGCTTCAATATCAAATTGTTTTCACAGACTACAAAATAATGACCCAAATGTCAAATTGCTTGTATTGATTCATGCTAATGTAATCAGCTAGGTAACTGGTGTTGCTCCTGAGAAGACATAACATGGGCAGGAAAAAGAACATCATTTTGACCTGGGTTCAATCCTAATTAAATGCAGACGATATACTCTTTCACAAGCATTATGAATCCTTATTCTGGCTCTCTCCTAGTAGGTAAATATTAACAGCTTCATGGCCATCAAAGAAATATTCATATTCCTTATTCCCAGTACTCAGAGAGAAAAGAGGACCACACCTGATTTCCTGATAAGAAATAACCATTGCAGTGTTTCAGGATTTATTTTTTTCTTGACCTTTTTTCCCCCAGTGTTAACTGGGAATTATTTAATTTTCAATGCTGGATCACCTAATCTTATTCTAGCTCTTGAAGTATGAAGTAACTTTTTCTTGTTTCCTATGTCTAGAAACCTGCAACAAGACGTTTTAAGTGATAGAACACAAGGTCTTCAGTTAAAAGTTAGCTCATAAGAAGTAACTGGACTTTTGATTTTACCCATCAGTGAGGAACTTGGCAGAGGAACACAGAAGCAGTGAGGAGTTTGGTACTCCCCTCCCTCCCACATTCAACCCCTTCACAGTGAGCAAACAAAATCAAGAGTGAATGACAGTCTTCTGTTGATATGCCATGCGACTTGTGTCTCTGTTTTTTAATGTATCTTTCTCTGCTCTGAGCCAGCCCAAGCTCTAAATAGTAATCAATCATAATCAGGTAATAGCACATGACTTTCAGGCACTCTCAAGAAAAAACACGTCTTGAGATGGACCACCACCCACAGTAAACTCATCAAAATTACAATTGTTATAATCACCCTTCTTTTTCTTAATCTCTTCTAGAGTGTCTCATGGCTACTGCCACCATCATGTCCATCCTCAGATCCAGGAGTTTCCTATCCAGTACTTTTTAGAAGTCATGCGCCAGGAGGCTGGTATACTTCTTGAGTTCTGACAATTTGTTTCCTAAATGTTATAAGTAACTTCCTCTTCCTTTCCAGTGGTTACTGGAACCCACAGATATCATCTGTATGGGATAAGAGGATTTTCATATACGGCAGCAGTTTTCTATGGATGAGGCATTAGGCTCTTGTATTTTGTACATTCCCTATTTAATATTATCTCATTGTTTTAGGGCTCTGATTTGTAGTCAGTATTTCCAACTGACTCTTTCTTTAGAACTGCAAACTTCTCCACAGAGAAGTCTTGAATTAAATTATTTTGCAAAATAATCACATTTAGAAAAGCGTTAGATTTATGAGGCATTATCTGTGATATTGATACATACTTTTATCACCAATTCTAAGTTATGTTTCTATTATTTAGCTGTAAAGTTAGGAATAGAATATCTAACGTTATCCACCACTGTCAGTAAGATGAAGTCATCATAATTATTATCAGCATAGTAAGAATGTTTCTGTTAGTGACAGGGTATAACAAGGTGTGCTTTGTTGATCTATATTAAGCTCATTGACTTGCCAATTGTTATTGAGAGACTTCAGATTTTTTCTTCTGCGTAGAAGTTGAAATAGCAGTTTTGATAAGTTACTGAAACTCTTTTGTTCCCTTTCTCCATACTCATGCTGGCTCCTAACTACAACCTTCGGCAATGATTTAAATAATTCACAAAACATGACACCTGCTGATTCCAGGGGAGGATATGCCAGGGAGGCTTTGTGGTTTCCATTGGAAACAGCTTTGCATGGGAACATAACACATTATCCTAATGTTTTGCTTTGAGTGTTAAGAGTTTTATGAAGCCAGAACTCCCAGAGTGAGCCTAAGGACGAAAACAAAAAGCTTACATGGAGTTTAGCAAGCCACTTGAAGAATGTCATGCAGCACTGATAATGACTACTGAAAATTTCAAAAAGCTTGGGTCAGAACTAACTTCTGCCAATCCACATGCGTTTTCCATTGGCTTCATCAGTTCTGGAAAGGGCTAGGGGTGGAGGATTCTATTTAGTATATTTGGGGTTCCATGTATTGCCTGTGTTTTTTCCCTTGCACATTGTCCTATTTGTTCTTTAGAAACTCAATCAAGCATATTTGGAGTGGTTTTGTTGTTGTTTTTGGTGGTGGTGCTTTTGGTTTTGGTTTTAGTTTGCCAAGGAATCTTGATTCATTGACTTTTGTCTTTCCACCCACTAGCAAAGAATATTGTATAAACTTTAATATACTCACCTCCGACCATTGCATGCATCTTCTTTATCTTTGGAACTGTGGGACTATATGCAATTCAGGAAAAGTTTTTGTTGTGGTGGACAAAGCAGTCTCTGTCTTCACCGTCATCTTTGCCGGGGAGTACCATCAGTGGTTCCTGGATCATCATAGTTTTTTTTCTGGGCAACTTACAATTGCCCTCACAAGTACTGATGTAGATTTTTCTACTGTGGCCACACAATTTATTCCATCTTGCAACATCTTCAAAAAGCTCACCAACTGTTTTACAGTAAGAGAGAAAGGGAAAAGCTCCTCATGTTTGTAACTGATTGCACACTAATGTGAAGATTGATTCCTGTTGTAGTGTGGAATGAAGGAACCATTGTATGAAGAAAACATGGAAGCAGGAATGTGATAATTTTGTATGGTGTATACTGTGCCACATATGTTGCAGAGTCAGAAAAACATGTTCAAGGACCACACTGTGAAACTAGATTTGTCTAGGTTTGGGGGTAAATATTGTTTGGATCCTCATCCTTTGGAGGAAGGATGGTCCCAGAGATTATTAAAAAAAAAAAAAAAGGGACTAGTTTTATTCTTCTGATCATTGTAATTCCTCACTTTGATGTTATTGTCACAGTTTTATTCTCAAACTGACTGTTCTCATATTTTCTGTGAAATCTCTGCCACCTTACATACTACTGGGAAGCAGCTTGGCCAAAAAGGACCTGGGGTCCTGATGGATATCAAGCTGAACGTGAGCCACCAATGTGCATTTGCCACTAAGAAGGCTAATGCTATCCTGGGCCCTATTAGGCAAAGTATTACCAGCAGGTCAAGGGAGGTGATTCTTCCCCTCTGCTGGTGAGGCCACACCTGGAGTGCTGTGTCCAGTTCTGAGCAACAAAGTACAAGATAGACGTGGACATGTTGGAGAAAGTTCAATGAAGGACGACATAGATGATGAAGGTACTGGAGAACCTGTCCTATGAGGAAAGACTGTGAGAGCTGGGACTGTTCAGCTTGGAGAAGAGAGGACTCAGGGGGGATCTCATCAATGTGTATAAATCCCTGAAGGGAGGGTGCACAAGGACAGAGCCAGGCTCTTTTCAGCGGTGCCCAGTGATAAGACAAGAGGCAATGGGCACAAACGGGCACACAGTAGGTTCCATCAGAACTTGAGGAAGCACTTCTTACTGTACGAGTGACAGAGCACTGGCACAGGTTGCCCAGAGAGGTTGTGGGGCCTCCATCCTGAGATCTTCAAAAGCTATCTGAACATGATCCTGGACAACCTGTTCTAGGTGTCCCCGCTTGAGTCAGATGACTTCCAGAAGTCTCTTCCAACCTAAACCATTCTGTGATTTTGTGATACTCTGATCAAATGGTGACTTTAATAAAAAATGGGCTTTTCTGTTTTTCATATTTTTGACAGAATCTATTGAAGCCTAGAACTTTTCCTGATCAAAAATATTTTCATAACTCATTGTCTTAAACAAAGAGATACAGCAAGCATAAAAATGTCTCTTGACTATATAACCATATATGTTACAGTATTATCTGTGAGAACTTCAAGAGAAGAAATTATCTTTCCACATAAGCACTGAACTAGTGTTCTTGAGTCACTGTTACAAAAACAGTGGAATTGTTTGTAGCAACAGGACAATAGTCCTGATTCTTGGTGGGAAATTGTGTTGGATAATTATATTTTGCAAGTCGCAAACATCTTCGAGGTTCAGTTGAATGTGAGATTCTTCCTGTCTAAATCTGTTGGGTACAGCTGTTATTTTATGTTTAATGATTATCTCTGTTTCCTGCTTTTAATACAGACATCTCTATTTTGATGGTGAGAAACATTTTCTCTCTGTGAATTCTTGTCCAGAAGTATGAATTTTGTTAATAAGTAAAATCCATATTTTTTTTTCTTTTATTATTAAAGGTGAAATAGACTATGGTGTATAATTTTTCTTGTAAATTAAAGAGTTCTTATTCATTATTTACACTTGTTTTATTTTATTCCAGAGTTTTTCACAAAATATGAAATAAAAATAAAAAGAACATCTGTGTTCAGTGACTTTTACAATTTTAATAAATAAAAAGAATGGAGATAAGCAACTGCTCTCAAAAGGAAAGATTAAAATCATACTTAAGAAATGAATGTGTTTTCCTTCACTCATTATTCCCATATTTCTTTTAGGCATAAAGGGGTAGAAGGCCAAACAAACAAACAAAAAAAACAGTTACAGTCACAGATGTGGTAAGAAGATCTGTTACTTCTGTTCCTTCAAAGAGGTACCTAACCAGAAAGCAATTTCTTCAAAGATTCTTGCCCTTGGCAACAGCAAAACATGAAGTCCCATTATTTTGCAAAACACAATGCTTTTCCAGAATTCTTTAGTAACATGGCCATGGAGACTATTTAAATGAAATTTTCACCAGTATTTGGGGCAATACTTTTCGTCTCAGTGCAGTCCTCATTTATTTATACTAGAATGAAAAGTGTCATCAATCAACAGCCTATAAATAGAGATTACATGCTGGTGGTAACCCATGCTTTGGTCAATGTCATGAGTAATTAGATATTGACATTAGAAAACAACCTGATGCCCAAAGGGCAGTCAGGTCAAAGATATCTAGTGTTGCAGAAGCGACTGTGGAAGAGCACTAAAAATTTGGACGTAAGTTATCTAGAGAGAAGTTATGTTTACTCTGATGTTGTCTTCAGGTTTGGTTCATTGCCTTCAAAAGCTTGATTCTAAATATGTATAGGGTATTTGTTTGGGGTTCATTCTTATCATTTTGGATCCAATTGTGGTATGATAATGTATGATGCTGTCTCACATCCACATAGTTCATAATTTTGGATGACCAAAATTGTACAAAACTTCTTTGAACAGGAAGACTCCTGTGAATGGGGTTCTGAGAAACAGCGTCCTTATCTTATCACAGCTCCTACAGTTAACAGTGTTTTAGACCCCAAGGCTTCTGTCAATATTCCTACCGTTGCTCCATTAGTCACCATCACTGCTATTTTTATCTCCAGAAAAATTTGAAAAGCCGAGTGTTAGAAAGAAATAGAGCTGTTGTTTGCAATTCTACAAAACTACAAACTACCTACAAAAATTAAACCAAAAAAAAAAACCACAAATAAATTTCAGTACTGATGCCATCACAGCTATCACTTAGTGTGCCTTTCTCATTGTGCTGCTGTTTTGCTCTTGACCAGGCTACCTGGATCTCCAGCTGAGAGAGAATTTCCTTTCATTTTGTTAGAAAATGCATCTTTAAAAACAAAACAAAACAACAAAAAATATCACTCATATTTATTGTTTAAAATCCCAGTGAAGTAAATATTTATTAGGAACTCTTAAGTCTTTATCAGTTCTTATTTTTGTATGTTATCACTGATATTACTTTTTTTTTTTTTTTCCCTCTCTTTCTTAGTATGTTATTTGCTGTAGTTGATACCATTTCCCTGAGACAACCTAGGGACTGATACTGACTTCCAGACAGCCCTATTTTGCTCCATACAATTTGCCTGGGGCCAGTTAATGATCACTGATTCTTTCCAAGTTACTGTCATGATGTTTTTCCTCTGATTGTGCTGAACTAAATAAATTATTGAGTGATTGAATTATGTTCTCTACTTATGTTCTCTATGTTTCACTATAGTTGAGTGAAAGGCCTTCACTTACATTTATGCACAGCAAAGACAGTGTCAGATAATTACGCTTTGTCAGTACCATATTTACAGGTTTCTACTGGTTTAAGAATAGGAAGCATTTCAGTGTGCTTCTCATAATTAACTATATATTTATGGTTAGGAGATCTTTCATCAACTTTCTCAGTGGCCTTGATAAAACTATTGCTTCATCCATTTGCTGACATACTGAATTGCCTGCACAGTCTATTTGTTTTATCCTCATCTTTCATCGCTATGGTCAAATTGGCATTGCTCCCCAAATTCACAGATTATGAAGCTAAAAGGCCTGCAGGGTAGCACGGTGCTTCCTTGGTGGCCCCAGGGAGACAGTGTGCTTGTGTCAAGAGCACAGGCTGACCCCTGGACATGCTGCTACATAAAGCCACCTAAGACATCCTGCACGTGGACAGATAGGTTGTGATTGCCAGAAACATAGCAAGTCCTTAGTTTTCAAGTTGAGAGGTTTAAGCATCCTGTGATAAATAGTTATAACTCTTCATGAAAGGCAGAGGTGATGGCAGTGGTATCATTATAATGAACAAATGGTACCACATTGCCCCTTGACACCAACTATGTTCTGCTGGATTTTTTTTTTTTTTTTTT
>VXAL01005104.1:61754-100365 GCA_013399475.1 Chauna torquata | reverse complement strand
CTATCGGCTGCATCACCTTTTTACAGGAGCCCTCCTTAATTCCTTTGGGACAATTCAGAGGTATTTCCCTGTTGCTTCCTAACGTGTTGGTGTTCCCTGGTTCTTCTCTGTCACTCAGAGGTACATCCCCTTTCCTTGCTGGATCTAGTTTAAAGCTCTGCTAATAAGTCCAGCCAGCCTGCTGCCCAGAACGCTCTTGCCCCACTTGGTCAGGTCCACTCCATCTGGTGTGAACATGCCTCGTGTCTCGAAGGTGCATCTGAGATCGTAGAACCCCAAACCTTGAGCATGGCACCAGCCATGCAATCAATCATTCACTTGATCCTTTTGTCTCCTTCTTCTTGTGTCCCAGTCTCCACCTGGGAGTATACAGAACACTACCTGCACTCCCAATCCCTTCAACATCTTTCTGAGGGACATAAATTCCCTTTTGATATTTCGGAGTCTCTTTGTTGCAGCCTCATTCGACCCTATATGAAAGAGTAGAAATGGGTGGTAGCCAGCTGCATCAGGTCAAGGTTCTGCAGCTCCCAGGTCACACAACTGTGCGTGTAGTATTCCAAACAGTAACACAGCATTAACTGCAGAAGCAAGATATAAACCAAATTTAACACTTCTGTGTACATACGTCTTTTTCTTCATTGCATCAGTGCATTAAGTTTAGAAAAAGCAGTGCTGTCTTCTTGTTACAGCAGAACACCTTTCATTTTTTTCCTTTCTTTTTTCCCCCAAACCTTGGGAATAAGTTTGGTAATTTTGACCAGGTCAGAAGCCTACCCTATGCTTCAGTTCCCCCACCTCTTAAACAGAGGCAAATGATTCCTTTGAGCAACAGAGACATCTGCCAATAAACCACTGTACCAATCTACCAGTCACGGAGCTGAGTACCTTCTGGATATACCAAACTGTTTTTGTGGAATCAGTGAAAGCAAACTCAGGCTTGACAGTATAACAGCACTCCTTACATCCCCCATAAAACACAGTCTTACTTTTGCAACTTGGCAGCAGTTTTCTCTGGAATATTTGCATTGAAATGGCACCTCCCAAGTCATCAAAACCATGTTCCACTTTCATTGTGGAATATCATTCCTGTAATGAAGGGGGAGACAGAGGCATGTATATCACAGCAAGCATTCTTTCTAGGACAATCAAAATTGCAAGCTAATTAATGCACATCAGACAGCTAGTACTGACAACATTAACAAAGCACCAGTCAGGCCCTTTGCATGTCTTATTTATCAAATGGACAGCAAATTACCTCCCCTGATGTCCTGAAGACACATGCAAGTTAAGTTCCACTGCTTTGAGCAGGGTGTTGGACTACAACGACCTCTGGAGGTCCTCTCCAACCTAAATCAGGTCCCCAAGCCCAAAGCGCGACTCGCCACAATCCCTCCTGTTAGCATACTCTAGTACTGGTTAACGTAGGTTCGACCTGAAAGACTGAATTAATGAGTACTCCCACCAGTATGAGAGATGAAGTTTAATTTAACAGCTGCATTTTTGTTGTATTAAACACGAGTGTAATTTTACTAAAGGAAACATACATGGTTGAAAGTAGCATTAGCACAGGAGTAATAGCTTGCACATATCTATAATTCTTTCAGTGACATAGGAGTTGGATTTGATGATTCTTGTGGGTCCCTTCCAACTCAGGATATTCAATGATTCTGACTTAAAAAAAAAAAAAAAAAAAACCTGAAAATCACCCAGCCTCTCAGATTTAAACATTCCTTCCTCAAATGTTATTACTGAACAGCTCTTGAGTTTTTCAAGCAAATACCGAGATGCCTGCTGCAGTGTTACACCGTGAGCTCTCCCGGAGCCCGGCTGGCTTCCCAGGGGGAGGAGTTCTCCCCGCTTCCGATGACACCGGGTCTCCGCAGCAACACGGCCCCAACGCTGCTTCATGGCACCAAGCAGCGGCCATGCCTGCGGGCCTGAATGATTTGTGGGATGAAGTAAAGGATACGCCCCCTAAGCACGCTCTGGGCTAAAAAATGGACAACTCATTCGTGGAAGAAGTGGCTGCATCACTGGTGAGAGAATTTCTCAGTAGAAAGGTAACTTTGTCTTGATTTTCTTGTTAGGACAAATGGGAATGACACATGAAAAATGTTTTAAGATTAAGGAATAGTGGGAGGGGGCACTTCTTCCAGCCTTAAAGCAGCTAGACCTGAACCCTAACAAGCTCCTAGGGTATCTGCACTACATCTCCCACAATGCCTTTTTATTTCTGAATATGGAAGGCAGCTTCCTGCTTGTTTGAGAAAACCTGATTCATACCCACAGGCGCCTGCAAAAAACAAGATTAAATCAAGAAACACTGTTTCGGACTTTTTTCCCCCCCTCCTTAATTACCCATCATCCTTGCTTTTATAAGAAATATACGCAACTTCCCAGACGAACACTAAAACAAAACAAAAAAAGGTACCGGTGCTAGAGAGAACGGTCACATGTCTTTTTGTGGTGCTCAGTGTAAGCGTGGCAAACAGCGGATTTATCTGGGGGAAAGGGAGAAGGGGAGGAAAAAGGCCATTGTGCTTTTCAAAAAACCTAACGCTGTAAAGGAAATTATTTGGGTGTGGGTAGAGTGAGACTGAGCATAGGAAAAGATGCCTTCACATTTCCAGGTGAAATTAGCTACGTTGTGTTTACGCTCAATCTAAAGGAAATATTGTGGATGTTCCCCCCCAGTGTCGGGAACGGGTTAGCTTGTACCACAGCTTAAGCAACTACTGTGCGATGAAGTGCTGCTACATAAACCTTGCTTTCCTTCATCTGTTTTGCATCCAGTCTCCAAACGCACATTTTCAGTGTTAGTGAACAAAGCTGAAACATTTGCCAACAGAATTTCCAGTGCAGAATTCATTACTTGCTATTTTCACTTCCATAAGTATGAGAGAACAGTAGTTTATAGTATCTGACTGGGAAGATTTTTCAAATGAAACTCACATTTCTGAGTTAGATACTTTTAAATGTAAAAGTGAGTAATAGTGTAAAAGGAAGGTAAAACAGACCATACTGCTTACAATACCTTACACTTCAGCTGCAGCAACTTTCATACTGTATGCTCGTGTCAAAACGAGGAACACTGATAATCCTTTGTGCTTCCGCACAAGTGCTCCCCTCCTTTCCCTAAATCTTTAATACACATCAGAGCCAGCTGTGAGGACCACCCTTTATTTGCCACCACTCATTCATAGCACCCTAAACCCATCTGCAGAAAAAAGAAATCCTTTCCTGTAATAATAATCCTTGGAAGGAATCAGGGCTTTCTTTCTCAGAAATGGTGGTCTGATGTTGTACTGTTTAAATTAGTTCAGGATCTGACATTACACTATAAATCCCTTTCCCTCCATAAAGTGTGGTGTCCATACATTTTGTCTCTGAAGGACCCCTGTATGCTAACTACAGATTCAAAGCAGCTGAGGAAGTTTGAATTGTGGTGAACAAGTGGGATAGGCTTCGCGTTGCTAAATTTCCATTTCATTTTTCAAAAACTCATGCAAGGGATTCAGTTGTCTTTGTTTGCTTTTGTTTTTTCTTTTTTTCCCAGGTAGAACAAAAACTATAATGGAATTCATTTGTAACAGTTTAAATTAGTATGATCTTCATAAAACCCAATAAACCACCACCATGTACTGAGCCCACATGAAGACCCCGAACCAGCTGATGCCAAGTCTCTTAGACTGATTTCCAACCTATATGCTGATCAGAATACCTGATCAGGATAAAAATTCTGCAAATTTTTCTGAATCTGCTGAAAAACAGAGTACACCCGATGTTCAGACTTTGTAATTACATAGATCAGAACTGCATTTACAAGAAGCTGTATCACATATTGACGGAAAAAGCAAACTCTGTTTCTCAAATTATTTGAACCAGAAGACCAGGTATTAGCAGGAACCTTCACACAGACCACTGAATCTTACGAAGCTGTTAAGTAGCTGAAGTCAGCTGCATGGAAGTCTTTTTTTTTTTTTCCCCCCTCCATGCTTGGTAATTTGCACCTCACAGATAGCATTACCACCTTAAGTATTTTTTATGTCTGCAAGCTGTAGTAATGCAAAATTGTATTATTAAAGCACAGGTTTTAAGGCTTAGCTTGTTATTAATCACTACCATTTTAATGTATCCAGAAGTTTCATATTGCATCCAACAAAGTCAGTAATAAAAGCTCTGGCTAGTCGCACTGTATCAAGTAGTCTAAAACTTCCTGCTCATCTTTCTCAGGGTCTGAAGAAAACCATCAGTACCATGGACCGAGAGCTTCCACGTTCTACTCTTAGCATAAATAACAGGAATGAACTCCGAAACATCTTACATTTGCACTCCTTGTACAAACAGAACAAGGTAAGGAAAGAGATGGTGTTCCCCAGAATCTGGTCTCAGAATTAAGCCAACCAGATCAAGACTGCAGTGTATGTCCACACTGCAGAGAACTCAACCCTGTGTCTGCTTCTGTATTGCTGTCAACATACTTACAGTTCTCTGAAGTTATGGATAGCACATTTAGGTGAGATTTAATTACATTTCATGTGACTAAGCTGAGAACCTGGCAGTCAATGAACCCTTGTTACAAATGGCAACCTCCAATAAACCAGCAGTTACTCACTTTAACACCTTTTCCATCATTACGATGAGATTATTCAATTTTGGAACCATCTCTGCATGTCCATTTCTATTTACAACTTTACAATATAAAGACCTGACACAGAATAACACTCTTAGTATTTATCATTCTTTGAAATGTAATAATATTTGATGTCAGGGACATCAGTAGATAATTTCCAATTAGTTCCTAGACCCAATCCTGTCCATTCATGGCTTAAGGCATCATGATGCTTTTGGTAAGCACTGCCTTAATGATGGGGGCTATCCAGTACTAGTTCACTTAAAATAAATCTCCCAGTGTAGCTGCATTACTATGGCAGTCATTACCACATTTTTTTATATAAGCCCTACTTTTTTTTTTTTGTTGTTAATGAAAAGGTCGTCTACACAATACATCTTCCATGATTGCTGAAAAACAGTAAAACAAAAGTGTGTGTGCGTGCGCGCGCGCTGTGGCTGGGGGGGAGCTGTTGCCCGACATTATTCATGTGAGCAAGGTAACTCTTTTAAGAGTTCAAGAATTCATGCTTCTCACTGGGTTCTGATAAAATAAACCAGAAATACTGAAATCAGGTACTAAAAGTATTTGCAGTTCATTCTAAATTCTTCTGAAGTTGACCAGGTAACATTAGAAATAGTGTATTCCAGCATAGCTACCATACTTTGCAATGTTTAGCTAAGATGAGAATAAGGAATGACTGACAAGTTGTTTCTTCTGCATCACCCTTTCTTCATTTAACACACCAAAATCTTTGAGCTCTTGATATTCCCTAGCTGACATCTTCTTCTAGGATGACGGTTGGACTAGATGATCTTGAAGGTCCTTTCCAACCTTGTGATTCCGTGATTCTCCCTTCCTGTATTGTTTGCACAGCCACATTGTTTATACCCACCAGCAGCTGACTCTAGAAAATAGTTAACACATTCAGCTACTGTACAGTATATTAAAAAAAAAATCCTTTTTTAGGTTGCAGCAAGACTAACAGTTTCAATAGTCACCACAAACTTTTTTTTTCTTCTCAAACAGGCAAAGGAGAGCCCACTGAAAACACTTCTTGAAATTATTACTAATTACTTCCTTGAGCACCGCGGCACCTCCAGAAACATCAGTTCAAGTTCTCCTCTGTCAGCTCCTCAAAGTAAGAGCTCAACATCTCATCCACCTGACTTCTCAGATGAAGATCATGCATGTGGGAGTGCTAGTATGCCTGATGAGAGCAAAACTCAAGCCTCCAGGTACAGCCTTATTTCTCTTTGCCTTGTCCAGTCACTTTTTTTTTTTAAGTAAGTGGAATAGTGTTAAATGGTCTGTCATTTATACCTTCAGCTACACCACCTTGTATTAGTTTTTAGTAATACAAAGCTTGAATTTCCAAATTATTAATATCTCCAAGCAAGCCAGCCTTCAAAAATGCTCTTTTATGCTACCTAGCAATTACAAAGACTTGATAATCTCAATTACATCTTTCAGTCACTGAAGCACATACAAATCTGAGCTTTTATGCCTGGTAAATTGGAAAGTATTCAAATTGAAGTATATAGTCTGATGAGCAACTAACCACCTGCACTGAAACTATATATATATTCATGCTTTACACAGTCAAAAGCAAATTGACTCATATTCAGTATTATTACAAACAGTATAGGTTATTTTCATCATGGAAAGTATCTGAAAACAGCACACAGCCAAGTCTTCCAATTGCATTTATTATTGTCTCAAGATGGAGTACCGACCCTAACCATGCTTCAACAGAAAGCTTTTAAAATGGGCATAAAAGTGTAATTCACCTTCCCAGCCTTGACTCTTAGGGAATTCATCTCATTTTATTCCTCATCCTAAACGCAGCATGCTCAAACTAGCAGCTTCTAAGCCATAGCACTTGCAAAACCCCAGCAAGTCCTTGCTCACTGGGGAAGAAAGCCAAGATTTGGGGAATTGACATAACCAGCTGAGAACTGACAATTGCTGAGAAGGCAGTGCAGGAAAACAAAACAACAACAAAAAAACCTTTTTCAGANGTGTGCTCTGTTATCAACCCAAAAAAGGCCCCCCCCCCCCCCGCCCCGCATGACACTACCCTACCTCATGCTGCCTGAGCTCAGACCTGCCTCATTTTCTCCCCCACCCTGCAAGACACAGTAGTTATCTCATTCCCCCTGTAAGCCGCTTGAGTGCCTGCAGATCCTTTTACTACAGCAAAAAGCTTTCTCCCACTGAGGAAGCCCCTGACAGCCCCCTATCTAACACCTAACAGCGACAACACCACAAATCCGACCCCAGCCCCCAAAATGGCGGGCCTACCCCCATCCCACAGCTACTTATAGCCTGGCGAGCGCATGCGCACTGCCAGCGGAGCGCTTCCCTCCCCCGCCCGCCGCGGGAGAAGGGGAGGGCGTGACCGCAAAAGCGAGAGAGTTCGGTGCTGGCCCAGAGTGGCCGTTATTACTCAGGAAGTGGTGTGTTAAGGGGCCGCTCTGCCTTGCGCTGGAGGGTACTCTATGGTTTTAATCCTCCATGGAGGGAAAGTTATGCGCAGTGTGGTCGTTGAACTCATGCCCCGCCATACACCCTACCCCCCCATAACACACACACTGTACATGTATACATACACACACACGCGGAGAGGCAATGTAAAGCCACACATGCAGAAGCAACACGTGTGGGTGAGGGATAGGAGACAGCACGGATCTGTGAGGAAGGGCCCCCACCATCTTGGCACAGGAGGTTTCCCCTCATGAGGGAAAACGTTCATGTTTGCTGCCCCAGCCAGTGGGGCAAAGGGAGCCAAAAATGGCAGATAAAAGGAAAATTGGGATGTGAAAAGGAGAAGTGTCCAATTTAGGGGTGGTTTAGACTGGACATTAGGAAGGATTTCTTCGTGGAGTGGATAGTCAAGCACTGGAACGGGCTGCCCAGGGAAGTGCTGGAGTGCCTGTCCCTGGAGGTATTTAAGAGATGTGTGGATGTGGCACTGAGGGACATGGTTTAGTGATGGGAATCAGTAGGTCGCATTGATGGTTGGACTTGCTGATCTTGAAGGTCTTTTCCAACTAAGATGATTCTATGATTCTGTACTCTTCTTGTGTACAAGCCTGGCAAACCAAGTGCATACTGAAAGCTGCCAGCACCAGAGGGGGCAAAATCCTGTACTGGCTTGCAGGTTTCCATCTAAGTCCTATTTGACTTTGTACCTATTTTTATGCATTCTTAAGCACCAAATTTACTGGTTTATGCCTTCCTGGAGTGAGTGAGGCCTAAGTTGGCTGGAGGAGCAAAGAAGGAAAAATGGGCCAAGTGGGTGTTAAATTAGCTTTTTATGATACGACTGGGGAATTTGTGTTTCAGGGTCTGTCTTGGTATAACTCAGTATCTCTGCTATTTGTATCTGTTTTTTCTTTTGAAGACAGCTGAGATTTGGACCCTTGGACACAGGTAGACACCCCAGGACGGGTGCCTCCAGTTATACCTCGGATCAGGTCTTGTCCCAGCCATGCAATTTGGCTGTGTTTCTGGCCTGTAGTATGGCTGTGGGAAAAGCTGCAAAGCTGCTGTAACCAAGACTGTCATAGGCAGCTTTCCAGGTTGGCTAAACCACGTCCTTTTTCTGCCTGCCAGATGAATCGATGAGAGAAACACCGTGGCAGAAGCATGGCTCTGTGATCCTCGTAGCCATTTCCAGCTCCTCTGGCCATGGAGAAATCAGGCATTACCAGGTCAAGCAGCCAGAGCCTGAAATTAGTTTTAATTGTAACTACCTGGGTAATTTTTAATAATTCAAGCAGGAGTAGAGAGTGGAATTAGATTCTGTTCACCCGTTCCATCTCTTTCCTTTTACCTGACCACAGGAAGTTTTTTTTGAATGTCTCCAGCTCTTTAAATGACTTCTAAGCTGTGCCCTTTGGCAATGAGGAGTTATGTGGTCCTAGGTCAGGAGTAACTCCTGAGATTTCCTAATGCTCCCAGAGACTGATCATGCACCCTTCAGTTTACATGTGAAGCATGTCTTCACAGAGTGAGACATATTACTGCAAAGAAAATAATAAACAAAAATTAACTGATTAAATAAAATGAATGTCTGTGTGATACAAGATGCTTCAGCTCATGGAAATACTTTAGTATGAAATAGGGTGGAGAAAAACATCCTAGAGTTAAAAGTTGAAGGACAGTTATCATAAAAGAAGGCTAGCATTTTGGCTAGCATTATTACCCAGAATATAAATTTATTAAATCATGCGGAAGAGGTCTCAATGAAGTGGGAACAGCTAAATAAAAGAAACATTTAACAATGATCTAATGGTATGCAGCCAGTGAAAGAGATCCTGGTGAAGAAAATTGAACTTTTCGTGATTTCTAGTAGGATATGTAAGAAGGCAGAAATGATTTTTTTTTTTTTTCAGTAAGAACATGGTTTGTTAAAAGGTATTTTTGAAAAAGAAATGCATATCGTGCTATACAAACAGAGTGAGAGAGCCAAATGAATCTCAGTTGCATTTCAGAAAAGCTCGTTTATAGCATTAAATATGTGTAGGAAAACCAATGCAAACAGTGAACTACACCTTGTGTTGCCTCCTGGTGAGGACCAGGTTGAAGAATATGGAAAACATCAAATGACAGCAATATATCAACCTGTTATTATGGAAAAGCCCAAATGCAAAAGTGCATTTGAACTAAAATAAATGTTCCACATTTGAACAAAGTGTGAAGGAAGTCAGTTGAGTCAGTCTAAGTTACATGATAACAGAGGATGTTAGCAAAAATGTTAACAGATTTTCAAACTGCCATTCAAGCAGATGGAGAAAGAATGCGAACTGCTTATGGTAGCTTAGGACCTATCTGACTTGACATATGTAGCTTGCTTTTTTTTTTTTTGATATGGTGCATATCAAAATAAGTAAGCATAAGATTACAATAAAGCGTTACACATATTGTAACCAATTGTGACACATAGCAATGATATTGAAATAATCTCCTGTAGACCTACATTGAGATGTTTAAGTTAAAAGTGATTGTGTTTGAGTACCACTGCTAGGTAACATGCAACTTAATGTGACAGCAGTGCTTTAATTAGCCAAGGCACTGTTTTCATAGATTTCATTAAGTATCATTTGGCTGTTTGAAATTTTGTTTCTTTTTCTTTCTTGTAGTTATGATGTTGAGAATCCACTAGATAAAACCCTTCCATCCCGAAAACACCAGCACAAAAGTGAAAAATGCCCCACAGGGACAATATGCAACAGCCACTTAACCTCTGATGGGGATAAGAAGTTAAAAGATAGTCAAGAAGATTTAAAAGCAACAATGATTTCCGAAGAGCTGCAAGTGACAGTGAAGGACAAGCAAAGGCCCAGGTCTGGTCTCATTGTCAGAGGGATGATGGCTGGACCAGTAGCAAGTTCACCAGAGGTGATTTGCAACGCTTGTAAAGTATTGGGCATGACCAGAGATTTCACATATAACTTTCTGCTATAAAGTCATTTGCAAATAATATTAAGATGACTTCTGCATGCTAATTCATTAAATCTGCAGTCTGAAAAGATGTGGTAAGTTAGGGCCGTGGTTCTGGTTAATTCAGAAATTCAGACTGTTTCAGAAACAACTACTACACACAGATCTGTGATCTTTTGTTACAGCATTTCTTTATAAATGTTTTCTGTTTTTGGTATCTCATCTCTCTTGACAGCTGGGTTTTTCAATTTTCCTCAGGAAATTGCTTCTTTACCTTAGCAGTATCTACAGCACTTAAAGTTTTGTTAGCCATGGGTATCTGATCTCCACAGGATTTTCTGAAACCCCACATTTAATCAGTAGCAGTTTGGAATTAAAAAATTACTTTAAATAAAATTTTGTTTTCAAATTGGTCCAAATGGACTATATTCTATCAGTTAGTGTTCTTAGAACACGATTGTAAAGTTCTTGTCTCTCTTTTTTTCTTTTATGCTGCTTTTATATAGACAGGAACTTTCTCTGTGTAAAATTAAGCTTATAAAAATGAGAAATTGAGGTATTTTAAATATTTCATTTAGATAATACAGAAGTAAATATGAAAGTTAAATAAATTAGTTGGATTTTTCTAAAGAGTTTTGATTCAGAAAAAAAGGCTAGATACCTGTAACAGGCAGGGTTTCCAGTAAAATGTCATATATGTCTTAGTTTTCTCTTAGTACATCCCTGATATTAAGTTTTTATGAGGTATTTTGTTGATATTCTTGGTTGAAAGAAAGCAGTTATTAAAGTATATAGCATCTTTAATATTGTTCGAATTTAAAGTAAAAGTGTATGTCTGTTCCTATTTATTATCCAAAACAAATTACCTAATTTACTCTTTAACCTGATTCCTAATAATGAAGAAATTATTTGGTCCGGTATTAGTGATAGAGCTTTCCTTTGCCTTCTATGTTTTTATAAAGTTACTCAAATTTTAATCTTTGGTTTTAATGGCACTTACTTCTAGGATCTGCAAAAAAGGAGGCTTTCAAAACGATCCATTAGCATAAGCAACACAGCACAGTTCAAGGGTGAAAAACATGAAGGAAATGACCTGAGTGTCTCAGGTGCCGATTCGCAAGAAAGTAAAGGATCTTCAACACAAGTAAATACAGAGTTTGCATCAAGGACTTTGTCAAGCTCACACATGATTTCAGCTTCTGAAAAACTAAGAAACATCCCCAAAGATACAGATGACTCTTTTGTCAAACTGCTGTCAGAAAGAGGGAGGACCAAGACAGAAGAAAGAAAACCAGTTCCAAGCTTTTGTACAGACAGCAATGAAAAAAGCCTTAAAGTGAGCGCCTCTCACAGACATTCAGGGAATGGAAGAGAGAAGAGAGAAAGGTCCTTCAAGAAAAGTGAAAGCTGGTTATCAGGCCACAGGTAAGAATATCTGTAAGAATATTAGACTAAAAAGTCAAGGAAGTATGATGGAGGACTAAAAGAGACTGAGATATACATTCTGATTTCATTGAGGGGAAGCAGAGGGAAGAGGTAAAGGTACAAAAGGCAGAGAAGTTTTAAGATTTAACTTACTAATTTTGACATCCCAAACCAGTCAGGACTCCTTTCTTGGTTCAGTGAAGCAACCCTGTAGGTGCTGGTTTCTCTTTGCTGCCTGTACAGGGAGCTGAGAGTTACAAATTCAGACTCAGACCACTAAACGTCAGACATGTAAGCAGTACAGGTGACTTCCACCTGCGGAGATCACCTACATCTTAGGAAATAGTGTTGATTACCACCCTCAACATTGTAGTGGTACATCCACAAAAGCCTCAGAAGATAAAATGAAGGAATACCAGCCAAGTGCATAGGTATATCCACATGGCTCAGTGCAGTGCTGTGCTGAGGTATCCAAGCTATGCCCAAACAAGCTGGTTTAGCTACCAGCACAGTGCTGTACCATAAGGAGACACTGTGGTGAGTCTTTTTAGCAGGATAGCCTGTGTTGCATTGCAGCATTTAAACAGCCTGGTTAGCATCCCCATGCACCGTGGTGCTGCAACTACACTGCTCCTATGTCAAAGTATTTTATTCAAAATTTACTCAGATTTTTTTTATTACACTGCATTTCTTCACATTGATATAAAAGGTGTAGAGAGACTCCTTCTATGACCTCCAAATATGTATTTTTGGCTTTTCTCTGTCTCCTGACTGCAGCACTGCAAAGCTGGCTTCACAGTGGGACTGTGAATTCGGGTGGGTTTTGAAACACTTCGGGTTCAGTCATTCACCAGAGCTGAACCAGTCTGAAATTCTGCATTGCTGAAGATGCAGTGGGTTTGAGGAGTACAGGCCAACTGTGCTGTCTGCGCCCATAGAAAATCATCATAATAAAAAGTGCTGCCTCATGCCTAGTGCTTTTCATCAGCAGCTCTCAACTTTAAGCAAGGGATGAGTATCTCTCTGCCCATACTACAGATTGGAAAGCTAAAGCTGGTATAGAAAAACTTGTATGCTACAGGGCACGCAGCAAGTCAATAGTGAAGTAGTACATAGGGCTCAGGCACCGTGAGTGTTGGTCTTGTGCTGCACTCCCAGTGCTATAGGTGAGAATGTGTTATATTCAGTAGAAATGTTGTGGAGTTTATGCCACCTGCTGCTCCATAAACTAAGGCACGTGCCAATATCCTCTGATGTAGGCCATGAAGTAGGATTTCTGCTTTACTAAATGTAACAGCATCCGTGTTGATGGCTAATTTGGTGTTTTTTCAAGTGCTAAAAAAAATTAATTGATATGCTGAATCTGCAACCACAGATTTTTTTTTTTTTTTCCTGTTTAATTTGTGATAGTATATTGGGTCTCTCCACATTTAAGTTCAGGGTTGTGGGAGTTAACAAACTGGAGATCTGCTGAAGGTACAAATGGGCCAGGAGTGGCACATACTTTCTGTCTGGAACCAGAAAGCAGCTGAAAACAGAAACCAGTGTTATGTAGTTATTTACATGTGTTAGCACACCTTATTTGCAAAAGATTATTGAGTGATGGGCCAAAGTACTACAGTCTTAAGTCTTAAAATCCACAAGAGGTCAGTTCTCCCTTACGTACGGTATTGGGAAGCTGAGATGTGTCAAGTAACAGCCAAACCCAGGCAATACAAGTATGAATGACTGTTGCTGGACTGGAAGTGGTGCATGCAGATCCATCTTTGATGTTCTCCAAGAGGATTTATTAGGTCATGCATGACTTCATGGGAATGCACAGTGCTCATAAGGCACTCTGGGATCAGAACCACTGGGGTCTGACTACGTATAACTCTTGTTCTGTGTACTTTGACGGGGCATATAAGGTAGTCCTAACCCACCACTTGATCCTTTCCAGTTACGAGATGGCTTATTACCTCACGCTTAGGATTAATTGAGGTAGAGAATACAGCTTCATTGGGCTTTTGACAACTCCCCAACAAAGCTGAGAAGAGTAAGTGTATTCCTGGTGTTTGTTAATCAATGAATATACTGTAGATTATTTATGAGTGTTTTTTATAGTGCCAAAAGAATGTTGGACTGGATAAAATTCTTTGGGAAGACCATCTGACCAAGAAATCACTTATACTAACTTCACTGATCTGTAGCTAGATGTGCTGACACTTCCCAACCTTGTGCAGCGATTGTGGAGGCTACAGAAAAGGAGAAGCTGGTCTGAAAGGGAACTTCCGCAGTGCACCCTCCTGTGCACCGTACTGCAGTACTGTGCTCCATTGCTGTACTAAGTAGTTTGCAGTAGTTGGGTTCCTTTAGAGAACTGGCTTGGTCTCAGCAAGAACAGAAGAGGGAGCTATTTCCTAAGCAGAGTCCATTTAATATGTTTTCAAAGTAAAACTGGAATATTTCTGCAAGATGACTTGAGTTAAAGGCAGTAAAGCATTTGAATTCATGCTGAGCTCTGAGCTCCTGAAAACTCTCACTGAAATCAGCAGGACTGCCAATATTCCTGAAGTTAAGTGGAAGTAACAGAGTGTGGAAGTGAGACTCCAAATAAACATCAACTATTACAATGTAAGGACTGGCTCTTACAAGGCTTTTATGCCTTTGGCCAAATCCTGCGGTGTTTGAGAGCTTTTCACAATTGGGTCAGAATGCTTCAGAATTTTGAGGCATCAAAAATTACAGTGTAAGAACAGGTATTTATCTGTATCCTCTTCCATTCTCTGTTACAGCTTCCTGACGTTCCTGCCATAAGTGCTAATCTAACTGTTTAGATGAGTAGCTGAAAATATATTTAGGATTCATTCACAGGCATCTGAAATTCTGCTTTTGTTTCCCGTAGCAAACTAAAGACATACAGATCTTATTTTTCCTTCCATTTTGCTGTACTTCATTCTCTTTTGTTACATGCAAAATGTGCTATTGTTGCACACAGGCTGCAGGCATCCATTGTCTACATATGAGACAAAAACACCAAAGCAAAAACTCTGCCATGCCTCAAAAGACAAGCTGAATGTTATTGAATAAATGCCTACAAACTGAGTGGGCAGAAATACCTATCTATAAAAATACCCTGGAGAAATACAGATCCCACAGTGTTTTGACTCACACATTTTAATAAAAGGAATGATGGACATAGTATTGTGCACCTTATTCTGTCATCTGTCTAATTCTTAGCTACTGCATGAAGTGTGTGCAGGAGGGGGGTAACTGCATCGAGAGGCCAGATTTATGACTTTGTATTTCAGTCTTACAGTATCAACATGAAATTAGACCTCTGAATACCGTAGTTCACAGGTTTGTCCTAAATAAGAGTTGGAGGTTCTTTGTTCTAATAGATAAAATTTTGCTATCTTGTCACTGGAGAGGCATTAAACAATAAGCTTTCCAAAACAACAGACCAACACACCTAACACAGATACGAAAAAAAAATTAAAATCATTTTTTTGCCTTGCTATTGCTGCAATTCCTTGTTTCTTTTTAGAAAAAATGGAATAAAGTTAATGAAATCAAGTAGAGACTAATGATACAGATTGGGTTTTGAACTGCTTCTGCTGAAAGCATCAGCTTTCAAATTCAGGTAACTAATGATAGTTTAAAAGGTCATTGTTTAGCTGCAGATATTACCTGATTACTTATAACTGTGATAAAATACTGACTTCCTGTAGGAAAGCACTTGTTTCTTTTTCAAATATACGCTGGACTTAATGTTGATCTCTTTGCAGGGACACTGTCATTATATTGCGAGAGTACCACATTCCTTTAATTACAGAAAGACAGATGTAAAGAACAATTTGTTCATCTTCGGTCTGATTTTTGGGTGGTCCTGTGCAGAGACAGGAGTTGGACTTGATGATCCTTGTGGGTCCCTTCCAACTCAGGACATTCTGTGATTCTGTGATTTATCTGCGCTGTATGTTGCAATATAATGTCTGAATCCCTCCACGTAAAAGGGAGAATAATGATTGCAAATAATTAAAAGCAGAGGGTTTATTTTCTCCCTTGTTTTACAGGGGAACAGAAGCTTGTGTGCTGTTGGATCAATGATAACTATCTGTGTCATTATTGGATTCTGTTCCATATCAGTAGGATTTATTCCATAAAGACAATCTGTTTTATAGTTATAGTATTTAGCAGTACTTAATGATACTTAACAATACTTAATATACTGAATAATATGCTGCATGGTTTACATAGGTACTTAGGTGTAATTGTTGTAAATGCCTTTATTTTAGAATTCCTTATTTTTAATTAACCCAGAAAAGAGCAGTATGTAGGTGGTGGTAAATCTTCATGTATCCTCATCTGCAAACAAACAGCAGCTAACTTAATTTCTCGATTCATCCTGCTTTGTTTATTGTACCAAGTATGTTGTGGTGTTTATGATGGTAACTGTGCTGCTCCCTGGAAGCTGTAGGCACTGGAGGTTATTATGAGGACAGTATTTCAGTATGAGTTATAAACTTATTTTCCTCTGGAGTCGGATGTCTGACTTTTCATATTCCAAGGCTTTAGCTTTTAATAGCTTAGATATAATGCTTCAGTGGCCACGGTACATTTCTTCTTTTGTGCCTAAACTACAAAAATATATGAATTAATTAAGGAGAGGTAAAGGTTTGCTTTAATTGAGAAGTAATAGTGAATCAGTTTGTGGTACTCTCCCATGTGATTTGATCATACAAAGGTAGACTGTGTTTTCTTGTTTTATAAACTAATATAATATGTACAGCACTTCTATTATTTGACTGTAAAACTTTCCATTTTAAGGAAATTAAAAATTTTTCTCCAATAACATATAGAGACAAATCTATAACCCAGTATTTGTGTATTGATACCAAACTATATACAGACGTGTACAGAATTATGTCAATGATTCCTCTATGGTCCTTCATAGCAAATTTATTTGACTTAACAAATTAAAAATGACATTTTATCACAGCTCCACTTCAGTGGAGAGCTTGAAACCTCATCTGTACTTTCAGGTCATTTTGATGCTGTTGTTTATACTTCTATACTATTACTAATACTGCTATATATACTAATACTACTATACTCAAAGCAGTATTTCTCATTGCTCTCCAGTTCATTGAGTCCTTGTACTTCTCAGAAATGTTCGTTGTGTGCAAGGCACAAGTAGAATTTGGATGACTGACTGCTTTTTTATTTTTTGATTCTGAGGGAATAAACAAAAATATTTTTTAAAAATACACAATGTAAGTGAACAATCCAAGATTCCAGCTAAAAAGTTCCCATACCTGTAGTTACAATTCTGCAAGTTCCACACAAATTAGAGACAGACAGTGTTGAAGGAACATATTCAGATCAAAGGCAGCAAACTATTAGAGACCTCCCCGAGTCTTTTAACTTGGGCAGAACCTTGAATGGCAGTGAGGAAAGATTCTCTGCCACCTCTAATGTCTTCTCCTTAATACTGAATCCCCTACAGGAAGGAAATATTTATCCCTAAACTGAGCGCACAGAATGAAGAATGAAGGTCTGTAGTGGAATGGAATTTGTGATCTTTGGGAACTCTGAAAAAAAGAATAGATGTTGAATTTGATGCCTGACCTTGGATTAAAATCATTCTATTGCTTTTCCAGATAAAAAGTATGATAAATAATGCGTTGTTTGGGAAGGCTGAATGGTGTTAGATTTCCTCATGTTTCACAGCTTGAGCAAACAAAATTGGTGAAAAGGAAGCAAAAGCACTTTGCAGCAGTTGAGAAACAATTCTTCTGGCTCAGCTACAGACGTACTACTGTTTTTGTTAATGCAACCTCTGAAGTTGAAGTTGTCTCCTAATTTTCCGTTCCCCTTAATTCTACAAATGTAGGGCTTGGTGGTGATGTGGAAACCCTCCAGCTCTCAGCTGAACTGTTTCTAAATGAGTAGATTTGAGCTGGCCAACTGTATTCTTACTGGATACTACTGGAACCACCTTATGCTGTTAGATGGGCGAATACTATCTGTAGACCTCAGTTTCACTTCTGGTAGTTAAGAAGAACTGCATATTGAGATGTTTGAACTTCTAGTTGTCATGTATAAAGCAAATCACCATCCCTTCATCAATACCAAGAAAAATAGCATAGAAACTGGAATCAGAGTAATGAAAGAAGAAAAAAAAAAAAGTGTAAAACTGGAATCAAAGACCTAGGGGAAATGAATTAGCAATCAGGACCTGAAGTTAAGGATGTTGTTAATTTCATAGAAACAAAAAGAGAATGGCTATCAGAAAGGCGAAAATAAATGAGAGTATCTTTACATCAGAACAAAAATTTCCCCCTCCTGTGAGCAAGCAGAAGTATACAGTAGAGGATCCCATTGTCCAAAGGGAAAGATCTATAATACAGTTTCAGGAGTAAGGAAGATAATTGATTCTCCACTCATCCTTTCATTGTGAACAATCACCCTACTTATCCGGTTCTTCTAATTACTTCTGCCATACCCTTCTCTGCCTTGCCATCAGTCTTGGCTACAAACTGAATGTGAGCTTTCAGAAGACTGCCAGTGCAGATGGATATTTCAGACAGTAGGGACTGTTTTTTGAGTGTGTGGCTTGGCTTCAGATGCCTTTTCCAACCAAAACCTATGTATCTCTGATGCACTTCATCTCTAGCAGCAGGAGAGCAAGTGCCAGTGAGTCCAGAGCCAGAACTTCTCTTCCTTCAGTAGTCTCTCAACCAAGTTTGCTTTAGCTCGCCACTCTTTAGTGGTTCCCAAAATATCACTCATTATTTGGTAATAAACTTTTTTCTAGCGGTGCTCTGCATTCTGACACAAATAGAGTAGGGTTAGTGAATTGCCATAGATACCAAGTTCTTTAGTGGAATATTACTCATGTTTCATAGAGCCTTAGAAATTACAGATGGAAAAGACCTTTTAAGGTCATTTGTTTCTATGGCAGATTATTCATTACTATATATATATGTGATGTAATATTTTTTCCAGGGCTTTGTCTAGCCCAGTCTTGAATGACTCAAGTGACGCCTCTCTGCTGAGAATATATTCCAGTGTCTAGTAGTCCTTAATCTTAGGAGTTTTTCCCTTATATTCACCCTGCATTTGTTTTTTGTTTTTTTTTCTGCCCTGTTATCCTTAGCTGACGTTGATTTTTTGACTAATCTTTCTGTTCCTTGCTACAGATATTCACCTCTTTTAAAGTACTTCTAAATATTTTTTCATACTCCTTTAGGCATTTTTTGTCTAAAGCTTGTATCATCTGCATGTATTTTTATCTTTCCTGCTCTGAAATTTTGCTGTTGTTTTTCTGTTATGTTTTATTGATTTTTTTTATATTTCTTCCATGTACTTAAGGACTGCTACAACTTTGTAGCAGCACTGTGTCTCTCAGTAAGGATAAGAATAGTCACCCTGTGGTCATGACATGATTCTCAGCATTATAAAATCACATTAGCACATTTGTCACTTCAGTGTATCACAGGCATATGCTTTCTTCCTTTAAGTTTCAAGCTCATTGAATGCAAAATCTCTCCTTAATATTTTACTATGTTTTTCTCCAAAATGGCCGTTATAGTATAATTATGAAGACAGTCTAATCTTCTGTGGTAAGGCAATAAGTGTTCCTATTTATTGGTAGAAAAGGTACCTCCCTCCTACTCCCTGCATTTCTGTGTAGGACTGACAGTAAGGAGTGAATTACTTTACTTTGCCTTTCAAACCACCTGTGGCTTTCTGGTTTTCTTTATCCTGAAAGGAGACCAGTACAGGTGAATTCATTGTATTACTGAAAATTCTTTTCCAGAGGTGGTAATAATTCCTGGCTTTTCCTTTTCATTTGTTCCAATAAAAAGTCCCTGAAAATTCACTTTTATGGAGGAGCTAGGAGATCCTTAGAGAAAAGAAAAGAAAAAAAAAAAAACTGGTCTTCAAAGAAGTCCTTTAAGTCCTTAAAGAATACATGCCATTACTTTGTATTCTTTTAGTTATCTATAAATGAGACTTTTAAAACAATATTTTGAAAATGTTATGGTCCTTTAAAGGATTAATATTCATGCTTTCTCTTACTAGCAGGACTAAACCAGCTCATTGTCTATGTGAGGACCAAGGCTATGCTTGTCATAATACTTGAATACTTAAAACAGCCAAGATCCTGAGTGAACAGGGTTGAGGTTAGAAAAGCTAAAGCCCACTTGGAGATGAATGTGGCCAGGGATATGAAGTGTACAAGAAGGGCTTCTGCAGGTACATCAGCAGCAGAAGGAAGACTAGGGAAACTGTGGACCTCTGCTGAATGGGGCAAGGGGCCTGGTGACAAAGGACACGGAAAAGGCTGAAGTGCTTAGTACTTGTAGCAAGGTACATTTACCCCCAGCAGAGGAAGATCAGGCAAGGAAAGATTTGAGTAGATTGTACATACACAAGTCCATGGGACCTGATGGGTTGTATCTGCAACTGCTGAGGGAGCTGGCTAATGTCGATGAGACAGAGCTCTGGATTATCACTGAAAGGTTGTTGCAATTGGGAAAGGTTCTTGAAGACTGGAAGAAATACAGTGTCAGTCCTATCTGCAAGAAGGGCAAGAAAGAGTGATTGGGGAACAGCAAGATGATTAGCTTCATCTTGATCCCTGGGAAGGTGATGGAGCAAATCCTCCTGGAAGTCATTTCCAAGAATATTAAGGATAGGAGGGTGACTAGGAGGTCAGCATGGATTTATAAAGGGGAAGTCATGCTTAACTAANAGCAAGGTACATTTACCCCCAGCAGAGGAAGATCAGGCAAGGAAAGATTTGAGTAGATTGTACATACACAAGTCCATGGGACCTGATGGGTTGGGGCTTTCAACTCTTATCTCCCATAACATCCTCACATGCAAACTGATGAAGTATAGGCTAGGTAAGTGGAAACTGAGGTGGGCTGAAAACAGTCAGAACTGCTGGACTGAAGTAGTTGTGATTAACAGGATGAAGTCCAGCTGGCAGCCAGTCAGCATTGGTGTACCACAAGTGGTTCATACTGGGGTCAATACTGTATAAGATTTTCATTAATGACCTGGATGATGGGTCCAAATACATCCTCAGCAAGTTTACAGATGATACAAATTTGGGAGGAGTGACTGACAGGCTAAATGGTTACGCTGCTATTCAGAGAGAATTTGATGGGCTGGAGAAATGGGCTGACAGGTATCTCAAGAAGTTCAATAAAGGCAAATGCAAAGTCCTGTACTCACGGAAGAATAACCCAGGCAAGGGGTTGACCGGTTCTGCAGAAAAGGACTGAGGAGTCCTGGTGGACACCAAATTGACCATAAGCCAGCAGTGTGCCTTTGTGGCATGGAAGGACATCAACATCCTCAGTTGCCCTAGTAAAAGCATTGCCAGCAGATCGAGGAAGTGATCTTTCCCCTCTGCTCAGCCCTGCTGAGACACATCTTGGAGTGGTGTGTCCAGTGCTGAGCTCTTCAGTACAAGAGGGACATGGACATACTGGAGTGGGTCCAGCAGAGGACCACAAAGTTGATTAAGGGATTGGAGTGTCTGATATATGAGGAGATACTGAGAGGGCTGAGACTGCTCAGCCTGGAAAAGAGAAGGCTTACAGAGATCTTAACGATGTGTAGAAATACCTGATGGGGTTTGGGGAGGTAGTAAAGAAGACAGAGTCAGACTTTTCTCAGTGGTACTCAGTAACAGGACAGGAGGCAATGGATGCAAACTGAAATACAATAAATTCAGTTTAAACATAAGAAAAAAAAAATCCTGTGAGAGGGAGATGGTGGAACAGGTTTTCTAGAGATGCTATGGTTGTCTGCATCCTTGGAGATACTCAGAACATGAGTGGACACAGCCCTGAGCAACCTGTGCTAGTTGAACCTGCTCTGAGCAGAGAGGCTGGAGTAAGTGAGCTCTAGAGGTTCCTTCCAACCTCAACTATTCTGTGATTGTGAACTCATGACAGAAATAAGAGAGCCAAAGCAGCTGTCTTCTTTTAAATAAGAGTTATCACTGAAACAGGAAAATACAGTGCCTAATGAAGGTTAATATATGAATGTAAGATTTCATAAAGAATACAAATCAACATTCCAGTTTTATTGGTATTGTTTAAATGAAATTGAAATTCCAACTCAAAGAAAAAATAGTTCCAGAAAAGTTATTTACTGTACATTCTTTACCCAATAGTTATGACTGGCTCTAGTCTTTTCTACTGGGTATTTTGGTGTAAAAACAGCTTTTCTGGGCATAATCAATATTTTTAAATCTGTTCTGTTTGCCCAGGGGGCTGTAATACTTCACTGCTACTTATGAAATTGAAGTGTCAGATGAGATGGCTTTGTCTAAAATGACATCTGGCATTTTGTTAAGTAATTGAATTTTGGTCCTGTGAGATGTTGAGCAGTTCCTGAAAGTACTCATCACCTTGATAGCCAATTCTATGACATGAGGGCTGAGGTCAGATCACCGTATTGTTATAAACTAGAGGCTCTTTTAAATCAGCCAGAAAACACCAACTGATTTCAGTTGGTATTTAGTATATACCAGCATACTCAGTGACATGCAGTGTGTATGAGCAGTATCTGAGGAATTAATTAAATTTCTCTCAGTATAAGTGGAAGAGGATGCACTGGGCAATGGTGGCATTTCTAGGAAATGCGAGTTTAGTCAGAGTGTAATATTTCAGATAAAAGAACGGAAAAGAATGCAGAGCTGAGGCAGTCTAATAGTAAATTACCTTTGCATGTTTCCTTCCATCTTTGTCTGTTTGTGATCTGTGCGTAGCACTAGGCATTGTCCTTAAGCCGCACGAAGAAGCAGATGGCGTCATCCCAAGCTTTCGTCAATGCTTCGGTGTGGCTTTGTAGACAGGAAGCACAGTAAGAATAGTGCAGTCGGCACCTTCCCTGAGAGACTAACCACAGCCCTCCTTGGAGTGTGCTCAGCTGCTAGCCGGGAATGTCTTTATCTGATTCTTGCAACTGGCAATCAGAAGAATGGCTGTCAAACAAAATGGGGTCATACTAGGGGACTACAGATTTAATTAGCCATATACAGAGAGAGAGAGAGAGAGAGAGAGAGAGAGAAATTGCAGTTGCCAAATCACTCAGCACTAAAAACCTTCAAGTATCTGGAGTTGCATAACACCTTTTATAACATAATGCTTGGACAGGAAAAAAGAGCCTAAAATAAATGTTATAAACTATTGTGACTCTTGTTTTATGCCAATGGATTTATGGCATCAGAACCTTCGACATAACATCTGTGTGTGCTGCCATTTGCCCTTTTAGTATTTTTTCCAGCACTCCATAGGAAGAAGCACTGTGGAATTACTGGAAATGGCAAATGGCTTCTGTATCTTTTTTATTTTTTTATTTTTGGAAAGGATGTAAAACTGGAAGTGTCCAGCCCATTGCGTAAAATGCATGCAGTCATTGAGAATTTGCCTTGTTCATATGTACATACCAGGACTGTAGATCTTCTCAAATTAAAGCAAGAACAGACAGTACCTCTTTTGTTGCCAGAACTTCACAGCACTGGAATCAGCACAAGAAATCACCTACTCCTTAAAAACAATCAGTTGATTGCAAATAGCACAAGGTATTTGTTTCTGCCTATATGTTACTTTCCCTAAGATTACTGTAACAGGACATAAAAGCTCTCTCTGCAGTTCATGTGTTCACCAATAGGCTGTTATCTATGTTCGCCTTTTTTCATAGCAAAACGAGCTATGAGAACTAGCCCACTCTTCAGCGTATGCTCTTGTCATCTTCCAGTTTAACATTTGACATTAGCTTTCTGGAAGATAATTTATTTTGCTAAAATCTGTCAGGTTACAGTGTTTTGGACTGTTAAAATGTGTTTTCTAACAGGAAATGCAAGGCCAGGAACTTTTCACATCTTTAAAAATAAATGGCCTGAAAGTTGAAGGCCAAAACCAGAAGGCGCAGATACTTTATAGGACAAGCAAAATGGGGGGTCATATTCACCTCCACTGATGAGAATTAATTGAATGTTGAAGGCTGGGAACCCATCTCAGTGCTTCATGTGGCATATCTTAGCTGGTGTCTTGGAAGCATCTTTATTTAATGGAATTTTAGCTCTCTTGTTTTCCAGATAAGTGTTTATTTTGCTGGTGTTTGAACTGGTGAATGTAATGGCCAGTTCACATGAGTGGCATTGTGCCCCTTCAGAATTCAGCTGGGGGGGGTGAATCACACCGAAATACCTTTTCGTGGAGTACAGTATGAATATCTGAGTTACACTTGTATTATACTAAGTCCGGTTTTATAGCTGGAGATAAATATTCATTTATTGCCTATGAGGGAACATTCTGTTGATGTAAGCCCAGTTCAAAGCATCTTGTAGCTTGACCCATGATTATCATCGTGTTTTCTTCATATGCAAATTTTTCCAGCAAAGATGTAGTTTTCTCCTGAGTTGTCACTACAGTTATTAAAATTCACCAGGACAAAAGCAGATTTATGTGTGAGTTTATTAGAAATGACCCTTTCAATACGAGTTTTTTCATTTACTTCTTTTACCTCATCTGTCAATGAGCCATCAGTTTATGAACTAATTTTTCATACTGCTAATGTGCCATTCAAATCAGATACAGGGCTTAACTAAAAAGGAAGTTTGGACAAATTGCATGTATAAGCTCTGTTACCTTTGTCAACCAGACTTGCAAGCATGGCAGAATTTATATTAAATCTTGACAAGGTCTTTTCCCAAAGAAATATGTTGCCTGGTATTGATTATGTTCCTTTCCTTTGCACCTTTATAATTGCTTTTAGTAATTCTGTATTTATAATTTTGTCCTAAAGCGGTTGCAGGTTGCATTGCCTATAGTGGCCTTTTTTCCCCTTTTGCAAATAGTAACACAGTCTAATTTTTTTCTTACCAGTTCTCCAATTCTTACTCACTATACTGAGAATGTCATGTATGTCTGTGTATGCCCAAACAGTGCAAGACCACAGGATTGCATTGTGACTTCTAGGCATCCGTCTGACACTGTGAATTACTTTGCAAAAATGTATATGTCCAGTAGAAAAGCTGTTTTAGTTGGGCAGTGAACATAAGTTTTTCCAACACAGTAACCTTAAAGCTACTGGTGATCAATGTTTATATTTTAAGCCCCTTTGTTTATTTGACCTCTGTGTAGGGTAGTATAAATAGGAAATAGTGGAATGCGCGTATATTATTGTGAAAAGAACTGCTTTCTCTGCATGTTCGCCTATTCTGCGTAAATTCTTTTTACTGCAATACATGAAGATCAGATAGGAATGTTCAAATATTTAGAGAAAGTACTGTATAGTATGTTTATCATGAAACATATTTTCTTCCTCTCCCATTTTTCTGCCATGACAGATTACTTCCCCCTTCCTAAGTATTCTAACTGTATGGTTTTACATGTACAATAAATTTTCCTGGAACAGCAACCATCTGCTGAAATGGAAATTACAATAAATGTCCTGACAGTGTTTTGAGAAACCTTAAGGAGGGAACTTGTGAATAACCTCCACCTGCAAAAATACCCCACTTAACCAGAAAACACTCTACATCAATCTTTGGTGTCAGCGCTTTCCATGTCAGCACAGGAATTTCCTTGTGCCTTGAGAAATCAAAGCACTTTGCATCCAGGGCATGGTTCTTCCAGGAATGGGTGTAGAACAAAAATCTTTTAGACTTTCCAGAAATCAATAGTGTTACAAAGAGTGGTGCCAGGTGAGCTATATATGCATTGTGCCATAGTCAACTGTATTTTCATTTATAGATCTTTTCAGATGAAAGACTACTGAGAAGTGTTTGGGACAACAATGAATCAAGAATGCTAACTTAATGTAAGGAATGATACATATGCGTAAACATAGGCATATAGTGCCATTTGAGACTGTAAGGTATCCAATGCATCTAATGAAGCTACCAGGTGTGATGCAGTACCTAGAGAAGGCCCAAGTCCTCCTGAAGCTGCAATTGAGGCGAGGTGGGATGGTGTACCTATATGTAAGGACTTGAGTTATTCTCCAGGTGTCTATTCCTGTTTTGGTTCAGAAAGAACTCAGATATCAAGGCCATAAGGTACCAGGCGAGGACAGTGAGGCTTTTTGTTACTGGCAGCTAAGTAGGATTTGTAAATTCATAAACAGGGTTCCTAATCAGCCTTTTACCATTCATTAGACACATGTACCCACCTGAGGGCTTCCAGCCATAACCCCAGGCAGCATTTCACATTGCTGTTGCCTCAGTCATCTCCTCGTGCTCAAAATCTCTGCTTCCCACAGCTCCCCTTCCCACATCCATGCCAAGTAGCTTCTTGATGTGATACCCTCCTCAGACCTGGTATCCTAAAGTCAGTCTGACTACAAGCATTCCAAGTTCATCTCTCTTGCCCAAGACAAAAGGAAGGTCTTGTGGAAAAAGTGGTGACCGAGACTCAGAAATCACCTTCTGAACACCTTCTTCTTGTCTTTGTCTAAGACCAGTTGGGTTGGTTTTAGCTCAGATTGTGACACTCACATATAGTATCCACATGTAGGTATCTGCATGTAAGTCCAAGTGTCAAAGTTACCAGAAGTAGACACCTACACGTAGTTGCCTAAAGGGCTTTCTAAGCTCTTGACCTGAGCCTCCTGACTAGATCTCCTTCAATTATCATAGGAGCTTTGACACCCAAGTATGTAGGCAGCTAAGTTTAGGGTTCTTAATCTGCAAACTGAATCCCATACCCTTTATAATGCTGTGAAAATCACTCAAAGCTAAACACCACCTGTCTGTTTTAAGTATGTAACAGGTGTGACATGATGTCTCCTTATTAAGTGCTTAATGTGCCAGAATTTAAGTCTGGAGAAAGATATATGAGTTGATTGTGGCTCTTTTGAACTGTGACAGGATAATTAGAGCAACACCTGGGCAGATCTTCTTAAACAGGTGATTTGAAAATCGTCCTTTCAAATTAATTAGCCTCAATTTTTCCATGTATAAAATGGGAAATCTATGCTGTATGTCTCTCTGTGTAGCTCAGTTTGTTGTTGGTGAGGAGCTCAGTATAAAAATGAAAGGCCATAAAAATGAAAGAGAGGTGAGGGGCATGTGAGCATAAGGATATATAGGAGAACCAAGAACACTAAAAGGTAGATCCTATCCTTGCATTTGTGATTGCCAGGGCAACATTAGCACTGGTTTGCAATACACATGTCCGCATTGGCTAAATTCATACTTAAATCCTGGCCTTTCTGCATAGCAAAGAAGAGTAAAAAATAAATGAGGATGAGCAACTTTTCTAATAACTCATGGACTGCCTTGATGATAATGGTGTTAAAGTAGGAATGGTGTTCCTAATATAAAATTATAATTAACTACACATTGCTTTGCCTCCTTTTATATTGAAACTCTAAAACTATAGTGGTAAGTGAAACAGGGACAGTTTTCTCTGGCCTAGAATCTTCTTGTTGTGTCCTGGTTGTGTTCATGCAGCATCTGACTTTAGATCTCTTCTAGGTCTCCTGTTGTTGCTGTAAAACATAATTTTGTTTCATGGTTGGTTTTTATTTTTTTTTTTCTGGAGAAGAGGGGTGGTTCAAGGTCTGAAATAATGTCGGTTATTTGGTGCATCCTCTGGGAGGGATGCCTTTGAAAAACGAAAATAAGGGGCATGCTGCCTGTACTGGTGCATGGAGCGATGGCGTGTTGGGAAGTCTGAGGATGTGAAGGCTCCTGAGATGGTTTTGGTGGACCAAAGAGTGATCCAGACCTGCTGTATATATACCCATTGAAAATGGTAGAATGCTGTTCAGTGAGCTATGCTTAGGCATTGCTTTGAAGAATACTGGTTGGTGTGGGTCAGGCCTGTGCTAGGAAACATGGTAACTGTAAACAGTATGAATTAATACAGGTCAGTGCTAAATCCTGTGGCCCCCTGGACCTGGTTAGATAGCTGTAAACAGCAGTGCTGCATTCTTAAGTGTTAAGAGCTCTGTTTTTGCAAAACTAGACCCAAATGGGTTGACCTAGGAGGAAACACATTATTCTCTGGGAAACATGAGATAATAGTTTGCAATCTCAGACAAAACAGAAATGTAGATTCCACTTTTATCTAAGTGTGGTTCAGTGACATCAGTACTTGGCTGAAAAACATTTTATTTGCAAATTTAATGTCATTGAGACTCTTCCCCTGACCACGAGAGATGAAAATAACAGCAGATAACTGACAGAAAGAAATCTGAGCTGAAATCCAGTATTAGCAAAAAACAAGGGGAGATCTGATTGTATTTTAGGATGTATCAGGTTCAACTATATTAGACTCTATATCACAATAAAAGTACTGTTTTGTTCAGTAGGAATTCAGTACCACCTATAGCACTGTACAAATTTGCTCTCAATTCTCTTATTTATGCTAACCTGTTGGGCATCTGCTTTATTTTTACCTTGAATCCCTAGTAATGTGATGATTCATTTGTTTTCTATATTTTCTTTATTGTGGCCATGCAAATTTAATTGTATAAATGCTTTAACTTTTTTTATACAGAAAAAGAGAGGTGTTTCTTTTTTTATAGTATCAAAGATTGTCTGTGAGAAAGGTGCCAAGAAGATTTTAAACTGGAAAAGTCCTGAGTGTGATACGTGTGTGTTCCGTTTTCATTCATCTTTCACACACTGAGAAAGGAAATTAAGTTGATGGAAAGTATGTGATATGACAGCAGTTGTTGCTATAATAATATCATGCATACGAAGAATGTTGCTGAGGAAATTATTCCATACTATTTTTGAAAGGACTGTCAGTGCAATACCTTTTTTCCAAAGCAAAGACCAATGATGCAGTATTGATTTTTTGAAAAAATAGCCATCTTTTTACAACAGTTTTAAAATTTTCCTCAGTTCTCAGTTCACTTTTGGTATGAATTCTACAGGAAGAGGAAGCTCATTTCACCTCTGAAAATCTAACATTCTATTTAAGTTCTGGCTTCACAGCCAAGTTTAAATGCTTAGTCCTTTTAGTAGTTGTTTATATGAATTTTTAACTTGTCATTTATGTAATAGACAAATCACAAGTACAATTGAACAACTGTTACCTATTAGTGGGTGAAAAATTACCCTGGTAAAGGAAAATAATATAACACAGATTCCCACTTACGTTATTTGGATAATTAAAGTAGCTTAGTAACTAGCTTGAACCTCACCCTGGTCCCTATCAGGGATATAAATTTCATTTTATGTTCTGATCTTTTGAACTCGGAGGCAGTTCCACGTACATGAATATCCTCATGAAATTCAGGGCCGTATAGAATCTGCCCCTGTTTATGAGCTGGCAGGATCTGGCCTATACTGAAACCACACAAAATGAAATCGGTATTGAAATAGGACTGAAATCCTTAATTGCACTGTGTTGCTGTGTGCTGACTGCCTTTCCTGATGAACTCCTGAAGTTCAGCTTTCTTCCATTGAAAATGCTTTTGCTCTAACACCGTTTATTTATACAAAAATGCTAGTGAGACTGAGCTCCTTTGTACAGAACACTTTAAAGTCTAAGGTAAAAGCCACTTAGATTAAAAAAAAAATTTATCTGCATCTCTTACTATCTCTGTCTGTCCTCATATGTGTATGTATCTGCATATATATATATGTATATCTTTCTATTTTTGTGTGGCTATACCACATATTTCTTCTTGTTTATTCAAACAATTTTCTCAATAAACGGAACATTTGCTTATTCATTTTTTGATAATTTTAATGTAGGAAGTCTCCAGCATCCAGTTGGAATAAAGAAGACCAGATGAAAGAAGTCCTAGAATTAGGTAGGTTATATCAAGCTTCAGTCTGACTTTCACCATCGTATTCTTCAGACCAGCTGTAACCAAGTATGTATGAGTCACTTATTTTATAACTCTTAGTTGATTCAGAGTAATTGCATTTGCTATTAACTTCTTGGGTAAGACTGTGTAAAGAAGTCATTAAAAACTAATCAAACAAAAGGCGGCTTATGTATTTTTTAATGTCTTTTCCTTCTAAATCTATACTTTCTCTTTTATAAAGACAGATGACGACAAAGTGTAAATTGTCATTTTGATAACCCCCTGACACAGAGCCTACTTGGGGAAGCAGACATGAAATTTTTTCATCCAACATATTATACAGATTTTTTTTTTTTACTTTCAGTTGATGTTGAGGATGAAGCAACATCTAGAGAAGTCAGTAAGAACCTGAATCTTTCAACACTGTATATGCTTCAAGAAGTATCAAAGGCAATTGATATTTCTCTTGCAAAAGTAAGACTAACTGTGGTGGTATATACAAACAGATGTGTGAAAATGTTATTTCTGCTAAGTTAGTCAAAGCTGCAGTGGATTGTTCTGTGTTATGTGCTTGTGTGTGATTTAATGTGCTGTATTCATTCCTGAGTATAGTCCTTGTTTGGTATTCAGATGAAAAAGTGATGTGGGGATGCAGGACCAAAATTCAGAAAAATACCAGAAGAGCATGTGAGGATGTATCAGCCACTTGAACCACAGCTAATAGCTTTAACTAAGGAAGTGTGTATTATTGTATTAATGCCTCTGGTCAGTTTGGCATGTGCTTGTTTACCTGTCCTTTAAATTGACAGTGGTTCATCACTGTTTCTCCCTTGCTCATCTTCTTTGTTTTGAGCAGAGATGGAACCATTAAGTAGTTTCATTTTTTTCCTTCCCATTCAGATGAAAAAAATCCATTCATTTAAAAAAAAAACACAGAGAAAAGATAATGAGAATTTCTTCCAACTTTATTTCTGTATCAAAGACATATGAGAAATTAAGCAAACACCTAGCAGTCAGTTCTTATTTACTCAGCCTTACTTTAGAACGAATACAATTTCTTCAGTTTAGCTATTCCTGAATAGTAGTGGTGTGCAGTTGTTCAGGGCCAAGATCTGAATTTGACATAGGCTGACAAGCCAACAGACATCAAACCTTTGAATAACATTTGTCTCATACTAGCAACTTCAACAAGCAAAATAGGCTGCCTTTTCTCCATACAGTGCCCAGCAGGGTTCTTTTCTACCTAATGTAAACCATTAGTAGCCACTGCTCTTCTAGCTGTGAACTTTAAGGCAATATTCTGTAATGCTTGCAGGGGAAACTGCCCAGACGATCTGCATAAACAGTTTCCTAATGCTGAGCAACACATAGCATTATGAGTTGAAGTAATATTGCAGGAAAAGGAAAAAATTACTCCGTTTCATTTGAGTGTTGCTATTTACAGTATGTGTAAAACAGAAAAGGGTGGCTATAGTGAGTTAGTCATTACCCTGCCATACTCCTCCTTTCTTTTCTACAAATTACTGCAGGAAAACATAAGTGTGTTTTGGATTTATTTTTAAAATGAGAACTTTTTTCTTTCTTTTCTTTTTTTAATAGGAATTAAAAAATCTTTTGTTTGGCTCCAGTCTTTGTTGCTTCAGTGAAGAATGGAAAATACAGAGTTTTACATTTAATAACATACCTCAGTTAAAATACGGCATTGTGCAAAAAAAGGTACTGTGAATGGCTTCCTTAAGGGGGGAAAAAAAAAAGTGATCTTTGCTTTTTATGCTAAATTTACAGAGGCTGTGTGTTTCAGCAGTGAAAAAAAGAAGTCTTTTAAAGAGTCTTCTCTTTCTTTAGAATTGCTGCTTACCGCTGGATGATGTCACTTGTCAGGTCTCGTTAGGAGACTTGAGATGGATGGAATATTTCTGAGGGAAATGTAAAGTAGCTACAGAAAGTGGTAATAAGGGGTGGGGGGTTGGAGGGGCTTCTTTGTACAGAGGAAGACAAGCTACTTCAGCTGAAAGCTAGTGAAGGTACAAGAATAAAAGGGCATAAATCAAGGTAAAGCCAGGGTGGAATTTAAGAGAAAAAGGAATTGTGGGGACAAAGTTTAACAAGTTCCAAGAGGGAGCTTACCGGTCTCAGAATGGGTGATGTGTCAAGAATTTCCTGCACTACCTGGGAAACACACAAGGAGATTTCTGCCTCCTAAGCATGGCGGGGATCACATGATGAGGCTCATTCCTAAAATAAAGGGAACAAACGCCCCTGCCGTGTCACTGGAACTGGTGGGACAGTGTCACTGGGACTGCAAGTGAAACCACCTCTTTGCAGGCATGTTTCTGTAACTCTGGGCTGTAGCCACAAGATGCCAGCTCCTCCCTAAAGCAAGGTTTTCAGATTGCTAAGCAACATTTACTATGTGGCCCTTTCTAAAATCTCCAGCAGTTTTCCTGTGGTGACCAGAGCTCACCCATGCAACCACCATGCAATGACTGGGATCAGCCTGAGAAGCATATACCCAACCCAGCAGCATTTTTGGGTGCTAACAAAGATCTCTATGGTCTAGGGCATTCAGTGAGAGACTCACTCGTCTAGTGTCTATCTTGTCACCCTTGCCTGGACACCTGACTCACAGGCTGAGACTGCAGCGTTCCAGACTCTTTCCTGCTACCCCGTATGCGGGATGCAGCTGATCAGCCTGGTTTCTCATCTGACTGCATAGACTCAGACCAGGAACTGCATGCAGGGAATGTGATGCGTAGCTGCCTCCACACTCAGGTCCCACAGAAAAATGCATTCTCCTGAGCCACAGCTTAGTGGTTGTGCCTCTCCCTGCCCCATGACCATTCACGTGCTCCTGTGATACTCATGCACAGGCTCTCTTAAGAGCAAGGATCTGAGAGATCAGTAAAGAGGAGACGGGAAGGAGTAGACTCCTCATTACAAAACATTCATCAGGCTTCCGATGCAGAAAATCTTTATATGCCCTGAGAGAAACAGACCATGATGTACTACTACAGAAGTGAGAGGAAGAGAGGATTTGGGGCAAGGACAAGAGCTAATAAACGTGTAATTATGATGTTTAATGAACTTACCTTGTCTAGTGAAGCATTTCATTAGGCTGATGATCATAGGAGATAGCTGCTTATGTTTAAATAAAACCTAGAGGAAAAAAAAGATATTAAATGTTAATTTAAACTCCAAAAGGAACCGTGACAGTAGTATTGCTATTCACTGGTCCACCGTAAATGTTACTTTGGTGTTTCCAGACCCTGCAGCTAGGGAAAGGATGCCTCTTCACTTCTGGCAACTCGCAGGCCATTAAATTCCCTACAGTAAATTTCACAACAGGAATGGTAAACCAGAGTGTTCTGCATAAATGCATTTATTTCAGATAGTTAATATATTCCTTCTCACTTCTAAAATCCATTTCAGCTGAAATTTTTTTTTAATTCTGTCCTTATGTTAAGTTTTTGTGGTTCTATAAGAAGATACAAAGAATGCTTCTTGTAATTTTTTTTTTTTTTTGACTGGGAGGCTTTCCCTGGTAGACTGAAGTAAACCTTGCTTTTTTCATTAGTATATTTCAGAAGATTCAGTCATTAGTTGTGTAGATAATTATAGAGAAATAGTATGTGTGTTGTGAGAAAATAGAAGGTATCAGTATCTAAGCTATTTTCTGATTACAGGACCTTTATTTTCTAGGTTGCATGCTGTGCTTTCTGCAGGCACCTGTAGGCTTGCATGCTGTACTCAGGACAACCTGAGAATTAAACTGTTCACCTGATGAAAATAGCAGTGCTGGCTGCACTTTTGAGTTTTGAGAGGAGTTTGAAAGATGCTAAACTGATTCCTCACAGCCTGGTTGTGATCTTGTCATGGTCCTTGACAACCTGATCTAGGTAGCCCTGCTTGAGCAGGGGGGCTGGGCCTGATGACCTCCAGAGGTCCCTTCCAACCTCAACCCGTCCGTGATTCTGTGATCTACACAGGAAATCAAGGGTGTAACTGTAGTGTATGACAGCAGTGCGTTCCTGGGTTAATCTCATGTTATGGAGAGTAACAGCAGCACAGATTTGGCACAGGTTAAAATTGGAGCACAAACTTTCCAGAAACCCTTCTGGGTGTTCTGTGCTTTCTTACCCTCATTGTTTATCTTACTTCACCTTGGTAGACAAAGCTAGCATTGGTATGTCAGCCTCTATGTAACATTGTTTTGGGGTGGCGCCATGTTTAAGTAATAGACTTCCTAATGGGAGGGCTTCTGTAGGAGTTAGTATGCTGACTCCTCTGTTAAGTTGCAGTGATTGCCAGTGCTACCAATGTGATAAGTGTGGTGGTATCTATGATGTTAGTTTTATGTCCTACAGAGCCTGCTCCGTCTGCACATAGGTGTTCCAGACAAATTGATGGCTCTTCTGTGTCTCCTCAACAATCTACTGGAGTAAATAGTACAATACAGGGTGGCTGGGTGAGAACTGAGTGACAGGGGAAGGAGAGTTGTGCTGGATGAAGTTTTCTAGAAAAGAAGAGGACATACCATTTCCTTCTCGGGCCAACTTGTGCAGCTGTGCTCGCTGTATAGTTAACACGTAGGAACAGGTCTTGGTCGTTTAATGGAATCAGATGGGCTGGATGGCAGGGAATAAGCAAGGAGAAGGAAATACATTGCTGTGCCGTCCCACAGTCTTTCATAACAGCCATTAATCTATTTTCTATAATGTTTCATGTTAATAATGGTATATGTTGGTATTGTGATTTTTCCAGCATTAATTGAGGGTTCAGATTTCCTTCATCTTCTTTCTCTTCCACGGTGAGATAGGTCCCCAGTGCAGAGGACTATACATAAAACTGAAATCTTTGTTTAGTGATGTAAGTGGGAATTTGAGGGGAGGCATGGTACTCAGAGGAGTTTAAAGGGCAGGGCTTAATTTCACCCTTCGGAAAACAGTCAGATTTGTTTTTTTCCTCTAGAAGTGAAGATAGTTTTTGGCTGAATAGGGATCAGGTGATCTTTCGTTTGTTTTCATGATCACAGAACAGACTTAAAAAAAAAAACCACTTTCCTTTGATATTATAGATGTCAGTGTGGTATGTTCTAGATATTTTCAGGAAAAATAGATGGGAAACACAATACCAGTTACTAATACTGATTTTCAGTGGCTTGCAAAAAAAAGAGAGCAACAGAGAGCATTGCAGTCATGGATGGAAAGAGAGAGATGAAAGGATGAATTAAGCGTAAATGGAAGCACATGGCTTGCAAAATAGTTTTCTCTAGCATCAAACAGTGCAAGGTGTTTTGTTCATGAAGTGTCCCATTATTACCCTCAGGGTGGCCCATGTGGAGTACTGGCAGCAGTTCAAGCTTGCGTCCTACAACAGCTTATCTTTGGAGACAGTAACAGGAATAAAGATGCTCGGTAAGTCAGCAATTGACATCTGAAGTATTTTGCATACAGAAGTGAAAAAAGTTTTTCTGTGATGCAGCCACTCAGGAACCTTTCTGAGTTTGAAGGTACTGAGGTTTTCTTTGTCTCTGAGAGAAAACGAAAGTAGCATATGAATTTTGTATTTACTTCTCTTTTAATTGTAGAAATTTAAAGGTTGGTGTTTTATTTTTATAATTACCAACAGCTTGAATTGTGGCCTATGAAAATTATTTAACCTTGAGATCTCATGGAGATATGATTTCAAAGAAAATCTAATCAAGGTTTGAAAGACCATGAAATTCATGCAATTTTTGTCACTGAGCATCACAGTGAGGGTGAAATTTAAAAGTTAGAGCTTTTTTTCTTTTTTTTTCCTTGCAGCCGTGTTTGATCTTTCACATCTAAAACACTTAATAGAATTTAAATTATGTGTATTCTATTTACTTTGTAGAAATAATTTTAAGTATTTCTAGCATCAAAGAAAATTGCTTGTACTGCTATTCTGGCAATATTAATGCATTTGCCACTGCTACTGACACAGACCTTATTCAATGAAATGCTGGAAAATAATATCTAAAAAATTCACTTTATTAATAGACCTGCTGTATTTGCCTGTTTTTTTTTTTTCCAATAATAAATTAAGTCCATTAAAAAAGAAAAAAATTCACAAAGCTTTCCTGTGCTTTATAGGTGCAGTTTGTTCATTATGGATAATGGTATTTTACTTGTTTACACCGCCACTGCCTCCTGTTCTTTGTGGGTGATACACTCACCCTGATTTAGTCAGAAGAAAAGCTTTCATGCTGAGGTTTCACTTGGACTTCATAAAGCAACATTAAAATGTAAACGGTTCCTCATATGTAAAAAATTTGGCCTTAGATGTCCACTTTTCTGCTTGGAACTATTTAGGAAAGTGACAGAGTCTCTGTTGACTTTACTTTTAGGTGGCTGGCAAATTAATTGTTTGGGCTGTTTTCATCAATAATGGAAGGAAACAGGTGCCTTAATCATTATCTGTTTTAGCACTCAGGAGGGGAGTGACAATTAGTCAAAGGATTACCAGGGCCTGGAGGGTCTGCACAGGTGCCCAGGTCCAGAAGTAGTAGTGGGTAGGCAGTCCTGAAATGAGATGCCTAGAAAGACATTAGAGACATTGAAAATCAGGCTTACAATCTAAATAAAACATTGAAAGTATTACCATGACTGCTATTATTGTTGTTGCTAGGTGTTAATGGCACTGGTTGCTCCTGGACTTCAAGACAAGGGTCCAAATGAATGAGATGCTGTGAATTCATCACTTGAAAATTACCTGTTCCTTGAAGTCCTTTAAAGATAATTACAATAGACTGGTAAAGAGATGGATCAGTGATATAATACGTAGGCAGAGTGTAATATTATGTTAATTCTACAATATTAGGTAGTTCAGTTCTTCTTTTCTTCTTCCGTTCAGTGCTTTCAGAATATCACATCTGTCTGTAGTTCATCTAAATAGCCTACAGTTCAGAACACACTTTTTAAATTAACTAACAATGCTTCCTAAATGTCTTAAAAGTCTTACCGATACTTTGAGCATTTTCTCTATAGTTCAGTCAATGAGTCTCTGCACACTTTTTTTAGGGAATACAGAGATAATTCATATGAGATATGGAGGAAAACATTACTAACCATACAGGGAGAAACTTTCAAACTTTGCAAATGTGTTCCAACTGGTAATATATCAACTCAGAAAACACCTGCTGGTTGATGCAAAAATTAGCTAGCAAAACAGCAATTATTATTCTAATTCAGATTATAATGACAGTAGATTTTTCAAGGCAGAATCATCCTCTTTTCAAAAAAAAAAAAAAGGCTCAGAAACCTCATGGAAGAAAATCAATATGTTTAGATTTTATAACCAAGAATCTCTGCAGAAGTCACTGAAAAATTATTTCTGATTGTTAAAATATAGAATTTATTTCAGTTTGGAGGACAGCCTTCGATTATCTGCCCCTTGGTCCACTTGAGTCGCAGGTCACCCTTAGTAACACCCTTAGAGCTATTAACTTTTTGCTCTTTCATCATGATGAAGTGATGGTAAATGTCATAGAATCATGCAGCACCCAAGTAAGTGGGTTGAGGCTAGGTTGCTTAAGCTGTAAGTGTCCCAGCTCATGCCAGCTACCAGCTGTTCTGTTTACTTGGCAATATTTGCCTCTCCTTTTTCTTTCCTCCTATTATGCACATGGTTTTAAAGTGTTTTGTTTTTACATATTTTGTATATGAAAAATGCTGCTGAAGTATGCAGAAAGTCTCCAAGGAATTCCAGGGTAGCAGCTGAGCTCTTTGTCTTTATGTACAGAAATGCTAGAAGGCTTCAGGCTCCTAAAAATGAATAGCAAGATGGACTATTTTATTCATGAGATAAACATATCTTTTTATGATGTGTGTGCCATGGGCAGAAACTCTTAGGCAGGCAGGCAGAAAGAGGAGTCTCAGATCTTAAAATGAGAGGATTAGTGTTCCTTTCTAATTCTGACCTAAATTTCCAAAGTATTAGCCTCTTCACAGTAAGTGTTTGACTTCAGACTTCTTTGCAGTTCACGAAATAATTATCATGTATCCTTCTTATTCTGATACCTCTCTCAGACAAATAAATTAATTTCTATGCTTCCCAAAAATTTGTCTGTGTTAGAACACAGGCAGAGGTAAGAGAAAGTTGTGAATTTTTGTTTGTTTGTTTGTTTACTTGAAAACTGTTACCTATTATTTCCCATATCTCACATCCTTCAGAAATGGAAACATTTTCTGAATGAATATTATATTCAAGGCAGACATTGAACTTGGAAGGGTGTTTAATTTTTTGATGTTTGGTGTTTCTTGTTTGGTCTTTTAATTATTAGATCTTTTGCTCAATTCTGAGAACGTTTTGACATCATCTCCCATGCTGGTAACAACCTAAGACTGATAATATCTGAATTTCAAAGACTGCCATTCTTGAAGCCAGTAAAGAAAAAAATCCAGTTCTGCATTTCCCAGGGGAATGGATCTGTTGTTCACTTCTTCATGCAATACATAAAGACTCGTAGATGTTGGGTTTTATTCTCCAATGTGCCAGTTTTCTGCTGTGACTTTTGGTTTCATAGTGCTTTATTTCTTCATTCACATCTTGGTTAGAATAACAGGAGGTATTAGAAGACTTCACAAAACACAATTTGTAGGAAGTGTGTTGGCATAATTTCTTACATGTTTGGGATCAGTAGGCTACTGTAAGCCTTCAGTAGTTTTGCACATCATTGTGTGAGTTCCAAGCCAAGCATATAACTGAAAAGTTTTCAGAATCAGTGGGGGCTTCACAGACGAATACTGGGTCAGTTACCATAATGTTTTAGGTAAACCCTTTGGGACCTTACGTACCTTATTTAAAAAATACAAAGCTTAGTGTTTATTGCAAATGGTATTTTAGTTAAAGTTTAGTAGTAGGTAGGAACATTATGGTGTAGATTTGGATACAACCGTTAAGAAATCAAAACTTAAGAAAGAAATTAAATATGAAGGCCTTAGTAAACTAGAAATCATATATAAATATATAAAACAATCCTAGTACAGAATATTAAAACAATTTTATTATGGATTTAAAGATGCACTAGTCCACTTTTTTTTGCCAGTACAGTATTGTTCCCTAAAGTACATGTAACTATATTTTTGTCCAACCAGTTATAAATATGTATTCTGAAAGAGCAGTTTCGATTTCTTTTAGTAGATTAGTTTTCAGTATATGATTATAGATAATTAGATAATTATAGATTATTGCCCACAGAGCTTGTGGAGTCTTCTGCTTGGGAGATATTCAAAACCCACCTGGACATGATCCTATGTAACATGCTCTAGATGACCCTGCCTGAGCCTGGGGATTGGACTAGATGATCTCCAGAGGTCC
>VXAL01005104.1:24422-60949 GCA_013399475.1 Chauna torquata | reverse complement strand
ATATTTGTGAGAAGAGGTCATTTCTTTTATTAGATCAACTAAGATAGCTGAAAAATAACTTACAAGTTTCTGGGCACAGAAGTTCTTCTTCAAACCTGAAATAGAAGCAGCATATTCAAAGACATTTCCAATGATATTTTGAATGTTTTCCGTGTATAAAATATTTCCTCTGTGATGATATTGTACATCTGTTCTGTTGCTTCTGTTTTAATGTCATTTCTCTCATATTCTTTTGTAATAAAAACTGTCATTAACATCTTAAACCTATATTTGTCCTCCTTCTGTATAGAGAAACTTGTAATTCATGTTAGATANCATAATGTTTTAGGTAAACCCTTTGGGACCTTACATACCTTATTTAAAAAATACAAAGCTTAGTGTTTATTGCAAATGGTATTTTAGTTAAAGTTTAGTAGTAGGTAGGAACATTATGGTGTAGATTTGGATACAACCGTTAAGAAATCAAAACTTAAGAAAGAAATTAAATATGAAGGCCTTAGTAAACTAGAAATCATATATAAATATATAAAACAATCCTAGTACAGAATATTAAAACAATTTTATTATGGATTTAAAGATGCACTAGTCCACTTTTTTTTGCCAGTACAGTATTGTTCCCTAAAGTACATGTAACTATATTTTTGTCCAACCAGTTATAAATATGTATTCTGAAAGAGCAGTTTCGATTTCTTTTAGTAGATTAGTTTTCAGTATATGATTATAGATAATTAGATAATTATAGATTATTGCCCACAGAGCTTGTGGAGTCTTCTGCTTGGGAGATATTCAAAACCCACCTGGACATGATCCTATGTAACATGCTCTAGATGACCCTGCCTGAGCCTGGGGATTGGACTAGATGATCTCCAGAGGTCCTTTCCAACCTTAAGCATTCTGTGATTCCGCGATCTGTGTATGATCAGTGCCTGTTGTTGTTTATAGCACATTTAGTCCTTTCTTGACTTCAGTCCATTGTGCTTAATTATAACAATGCCTTTTTTTAACCATTCCTTGTAAATTAGATACCATCTTTAGTATTAATCTCCTAGAAGTTTAGATTGTGCATGTCGCATCTAGGATTCACCTGTATTACAGGGTTATTGTCATAGAACATATAGACACAAACTAGCAAGCTTTCGTTTGCTTGGCCTAAATACCCATAGCAGCAGTATAGCCATCACTATGGGCCCATAAGCTCATCCAGATCCCCCAAATGCAACACACTGCTCTTAACTCTTGACCCAGCTGAATTATACTTCCCTCAGATTCCCGTTTTGCCTCTGACAGCAAAAGAGACCTACCACTGTGCTTAGAGTTTGTTTTACTAGCAGTTTAAACAGGAAGTTTTTCTAGATACAGCTCGATTCACTGGATGTAATTATCTTCAGTAAGATCCAACATACCTGCTTAGATGACTAAAATGACATTTCAGGTGGTTCACCCCAAGGACTGGTTCCAGAAAGCCCGTGGTCCAGTAGCCACTTCAGTTACATCTCCCTGTTTAGAGCTCTTTAGATACTGAACAGCAGCACCAAGCCCTCCTGTTGCCTGTTCAGTCTAGTACTGAGAAGTCTTCACGCTGTGTGCTCAGTGAGTGCTCTCATGGGACCACATTCAGATTCCTAAGCCTCAGAGAAAGGTTGGATTCAACCGCACCATTATACCTGCAGTGTCTTCTCTGTAACCATAGTGGCATGTTGTTCAACTGAAAGGGTTGTTTGAATTGGCCTTCGGAGTTGTCTAACTCTCTTTCTCGATTATAGATACCTAAATGGTAATTTTCTGAGGCTACTTACTGGAGCCTCACTATTAGGCATTACAACACCTAAATAGTCTCTAAAAAAAGTGCTTTTTTTCTTATATTAGTTGCTAAAGACATGCTATGAATCTGTGTATACTGTAATTGGGGCACTTTGCCTTCTCATGAGTAAGCTTCCCGATACACACGTCGGTACTTGTCTGTTTCTTGCATTTCCTGGACTACAGTTGTCTTCAGCCTTCAGAAGTGCACAGGACCAAATGCCTCACCATGGCTATTGCAGACATACTGTGGCGTGCAGGAGGCAATGAAAAAGCAGTTGTGGCACTGTAAGTAGGAGAAGCAGTTTTAGTTATTGTACATTGCTCCTATAATTATATCTGTTATACGCGCACATAGTTCACAAATGAAAGTTTCTTAAGATGTATTTATGCAGTCTAAAATGGCTTAGGGAGAAATGCAAAATGCCATTTCTGCTGTCCCAGTAACTGGGTCAGCATTGTCAAACTCTGAAATTGCAGTGAAATATCCTGTGGATTTCATCAAGTCTAGAATTCCTCCAAAATCTCTACCAAGAGTTATTGATCCAGAAGCAGCATTTTACTCCTGCAGTTTTATATTGCCGGGTATTCTGTTATGGCTGGGATTCATTTTCTTTTCCTGCAGCTACCTACTAGTTTCTTAGTTTACGATAAGCGGTTAGGCTGCTTGGACCAAGGACATCTAACTTTTAGATAGCTAGCTTTGACTGTACTGAATCCTACACTATATTTGTGAGAAGAGGTCATTTCTTTTATTAGATCAACTAAGATAGCTGAAAAATAACTTACAAGTTTCTGGGCACAGAAGTTCTTCTTCAAACCTGAAATAGAAGCAGCATATTCAAAGACATTTCCAATGATATTTTGAATGTTTTCCGTGTATAAAATATNAGATGTTTCATTGATAAAAGTTTGTTGAATACCTAAGATGAACTTATTATGCAGGAGGGTTTTTTTTTTTTTTTTAAGTGCTTAAAATAATAATATAAAATCTTTGGTTCATCATTGAGTTCATATAAGATGTTGATTTCTCATTAATGTGATTTTGGTCCTTTTAACATGAGCTTTGGTTTTGTTTGAATATCCTGTTTAGGCCATCAGGAAGACAGCAGTTCACTCCCATAGGAAAATACAAGGCAGATGGAATCTTAGAAACTGTAAGGTTCTGTGTAACTCTCAGTAACATTTTCCATATATTCTTTTTGTAGCTTCTCTTATTTTAGTACAATGAATCTGATTTCCATATATCCCATGTTTCTCTTAAGTGTTTTAAAACCTATAATGTCACATTAGTTGTGCTCCAAAAACCAGTAGGAAATAACAAAATCTGGTAGTCTATCTGGCTCTGAACTGTCCCACTGCTTGTTGGTAGTTGGGCTCTCTGAAGTCCTTTTTTTTCCGTCTACCTTTCAAGCTTATAAACTATACCTACTTGTGTTGGTATGCAGTAAAAAATAAAAGTGGATCCTTTGAAGTCAACTAGCACAGTCATGAGCATCAAAAGGCAGTATTTTCTTGTGTTTTATACAGAGTTCTTTGCCTTTTTTTCCCTCAGTGTCTCCAAATGGCAAAATACTTTCCAGTTACGCCTTTATTTCCATCCGAAGCCCTAAAATGTCTTTGCAAACACTGATGCCATAAGACAGGCTTTAGTGGTTTAAGGAAATACTACTGGCCTCCTAAATGGAGGAATGAATGTGTCAACAACTTTTCAGAACCAGACAGTTTTGGAACAACTGGAATTGAAAACCTGTATAAATAGAGTGAATGCAGCATAAAACCTTGGCTGTAATAGCCCTTCCAAGAGAAAAGATGTATTATTTAATATGTTAACATAATTTTGAGGTGCTGGCCGTTTCAGAATGCAACTAACACCACTATGCTGCCTCTAAGTACTGCTCATCAAAGATCATGTGGACAGAGCCACAGTGAAAATGTGATGGAAAGGAAAGTCCTGGTAGAGCCATGAATATAATTCAGACTGCTTGATTTTTCCCCTCACTGTATCCACAAGACCGTCATTGCTCTCAAAATACAAAGACAGAAGAATAGACAAAGAGTTTGGAAGTAAGGGCCTGGACCTGTGAACTCTCCTGAACTTCGTGTTAGATAGCTGTATTCATGGAAGTCTCTGAGTATGATAGGAAGTGCTCTGATACAGGCCTGCTATAGACAGCTCACCACATGGATGCAAGCTCCTGAGCTACTTGCTGCTTCTGTGTCTTTTGAAGTTTCAGTGTTCCTACGTTCTAAGAATTGTTTTGCACTACATAGACAATGTTTAAAATTGAAGCGAGCTGGCTGTAAAAAGAACTTAAAAGCAGCAAGAAGCAGTATTTAACCATTCAGAATATATGAAGTGCTGAGATACAATATTTTACCAAGTAACAACAGTAAGAGAGATTTCGTTAGAACTTTAAACCATTTTATGTTAGTTGAATTCCTTCCAGTCAGATTCAAAGTTTTGCGTACTTTCACTCAGCTTTCTTGTTTTAAGAATGAGTTGTTACTGTTTCAGTTAGATTTTTTTTTCTTATATTTCTTCCCAGCTAGTACTGCATAGTGCAACAAGATACGAAGATCTGATTGTACTTCTTCAGCAGAATATTCACCAGGTACTATGTATTCAACTGCCAGTCTTTCTATATTTATCAGTCTCATATGATGTCATCTGAGTGTAATTTCAAACACTGTTTCAAACAGTTTTGAATGTAGTTTCAAACATATGCCTTGCATTTTAACAAACAGAGTGAAAAATTCAGTTTTAGCATAAATGAGAACAGTTCTTTCTACTTTCAGATTGATTTGTATTTCTTTAGGATTGGACTCGAAAATGTATACAACAAAGTAAATATAGTTCTTTTCTTTTTCAGTTTGAAATTGGTCCCTGTGGGTGCATCCTTCTGACTGTGTCTGTCATCTTATCAAGATCTATCAATCTGTGAGTGTCTTTGTATCTAGTTTCATAAACTGCAAAGCAACCAAGCTGTGCAAAGTGAAAAAGCAGCCATTATGTACTTAAGTCTCTAGCTTTTTTTAATCTGTCTTGATGTTTACTGTGATAAATACAGGGATGTTACTACTTAGATTTACACAGTTAATACTGTCTTTTGTTGTTGTTGTTGTTGTTGTGAGTTTGAGATCAGCCTTCAAATAGATATTTAGTTGTGGGTCACCAATTAAACACAAGGTAAGGACAAAATGTATCTATCAGCTCATTTGTTCTTGTCTTCTGCTGTCAGAGGAGCGATGTTTTACAGGCACAAAGAATATCACATGCCATTTTAAAAGATGGAAAATTTTTTTCACCACTGCTCCTGAAAAATCTCTTTAAGAAACTCATTATTAATGGGTAGAAAATGTTTCAATTCCAGGCTCAATTTCTTTGTGACTAAATTTAGGTTCCATTTTCTGTTCAACCCGTATCTCCACAAATTATGTATCTAATTCCTGGTGTTAACAACATAGAAACAGCCACGCTTGGTTAGACGAAAGGTCCATCTACCCAATGGTTCATGGTAGTTGAGTGTAGAAAGAGTATGAGAAACCGGATGAGTATGGAGGGATCTCTACCTGTGAAATTTCCGTCTATATGCCTAGGACCTTCTTGAACTGGAAGGGTATGAGTGGACTATGCATTCATTCCCTAATGTATTTTGCAGAGGAATCTTATGCCCACTCAACCTTCATGAGAGCTATACAAGCCAGACTGTCTCAGTTTCCTCTTATAAAAAACTCTCTGGTCCCTTGATAATGTTCTTTGCATCTTTTCAAGTTTGAATGAAGCTCTACTGAACACAGTACCAGAATGGTTTGACATATTTCAGATGGGTTGCATACAATTAATACTTTTCCATCTTTCGCTGAGTGTCTTTTTGTCTGATGTATTGCATTTTAACATGTTTAACGTGTTGCTGTCCTGCAGTCTACAAAGAATTACTGCTCTTGCTTCTCCTCTGCAATGTCCAGCTAACATGTTCTTGGCTACTGCAAAACCAAATGCTTTGTTAATCATTCAAGCAGAAACAATATTTGTCCATTCCCTTATACTTCCTACATACTAGCTTGACTGAGTTCTGTAAAGAAAATATTGCCCAAAGAACAAATCCATCCAGAATGCTAAATGTGCTGGTTTTTACTGATATTTTCTGTTCTAGTGTTTATCCATACCACAACCAAAAATAGCAGAATTTGTAGATATTTAATATTTTCCTCTTTATCAGTTCACTAAATAACATTTATGTTCTTGGTTCTATAGCAGAGACTCTCTGATCTCCTGTAGAAGGATTTTTGATATCCTAGGCAGCCTTGGTTAGTTTTCGTTTTGAATGGTGCTGGTAGTTATGCATGTAATTCTCTCTCTCTCTCCCCTCCTGTATGTATACACACAAGCATGTATACATACATGATATTTACGCTGTTAAAGTGTTAGTGATCACTCCACCCCATCTGATATAAATGACTCCATCTAAACATTGGGCATCATATCTAAGGTAGTTGTCTGTGCTCTCTATCTTGACAGTTGAAAGCAAATGGGAGGGCAGTTTATTTCACATACTTCAGGTATCTGTCTTAGGCAGGGATGAATAGCTTGCTTGTGACACCCCAATCTCTCCATTAATAATAATGATAATGAAAGGCTAGTATAAAATGGATTAGGAAGCTATTTTTGGATGGTTGTAAGTAAAGCATGACAAATCTGGTCTAAGTTTACTGGTATAGTAGATATGCTGAGCTCTAAGGGGTAGTCATTAAAGTAGCCTCTTTTAAAAATTCGTTGAGGCTCACCACAGCACAATTGCAGTTAATTGTTCTGTGGGTTTTTTTGTTTGTTTGTTTTTTAAATATGTTTCTATGGTACAGTGAATCTCAGAGTGGATCAGAATATGAAAGCTTTCTTCATTTTGTCAAATTCCGCTTCTGTAATAATCTCCTAGAATTATCTGCAAGTGAAAAGGACTATTCCTTGACAACTTGCAATAACAACTGACATGAAAAGAGCAGCTGCACTTGAAAGCAGCATGGGTTTGATTTGTGTAAGTTGAATGGTGCTTTTATTTCTTGCATCTCTACGTTATCTTGAAAATAAATAATGATTTAGTCCAGATTTAATTTGATTTTGCTCATTGAGTTGCTCACCCACTAAGCTTCCTAAAAGCATTTCTTTTTTTTTTTTTTGTAATTTCTTCCTTTCTTTTGCTTACAATGACACTACAGGCCATTGGCTTAGCTCCCCTTTTGCACTCAGACATGAATGACATGATAATTTTATAGCATATATCATTGTTCTCATTTTTCTGAGCTAGTTAGTGCAGAGAGGCCTACATTAGTAAAGGTATTTGAGCAAGTAGCAATATATTTGTCACTTAGTAGGATTATCAAAAGCAGCAGTGTTCCTAATTGCTATTGACTGCATTGCTTTACTTGCTATAAAATAGTAAGCATTCTATAATAACATAGGCAAAGAGGTTATTTTTTCCATCACCTCTTGATTTTTAACAGGTATGTTATAACAAAGCAAGTCAATCATCTGTGATTGCACTTCATGTCTAAACTGAACATGAAAATTCCTTACAGCATCTCTTTGCATCTTTAGGTATCTAAATATTTTTACAAGTCTAGTCCACAATGGCAGAATTGTTTAGAAAATGTAGTTCTCTTTTGAGTAACAATCATGGCTTTCTCACAGAACTTCATCTTAAAGTAACAATACTCTTCTAGCTTGGTACAGTGTAATACATTGCATCGGTACCTATCTTTTGTTTATAAGAAACAGGAATTTCTCTCTGTCGCTGGATACAGTGGAATGTGTTTGCAGACTTCACATAAGACTTTTTTAGAAGTGCAAACTAAATTTCACTTATGTAATTTTCAGTAACAGATTTGAATGGCTATGTCATAGTATTTCTCTTAGGATATTACAAATATCAAGACAAATAACTCACTGCTCATATCATCAAGAAATATGTACCATTTAGTGCGTGTTACAGGCATTGTAAGTAATTATTTACATAACTGGCATAGTTCTGGATGAATATTTGAAGACAAATGAGAGTTGTTTTAGGTAATGGAATTTTCATCCAGCAGTAGATTTTTTTTAAAAAAAATCTTTTTAAAGAGAAAATCAGTTTCTAAAAGAAATTGAAAACTCCAAGTTTCAATTTTCCTGATGTGTGTGCATATTCTATTGAAAAAGCTAGATAAATTATTTAATATTTGTTAAGAAGTTGACATATTTTAGTTTCTCAAATCATGTTAAAATGCTTCAGTTTGTGCCCACAATGTTGACTGTCAGGGGTCCCTCAGTAAATCTCCCTTCTATAATTGATTGACATTTACTGTAAGAAAGTTGAAGACTAAGGATGGAATAGGCTTGAACCATGGTTATCATAAAACAGCATTGTGTAAGGTGCAGAGGTATGTCTGACCAAAACAAAACAAAGCGTTTACATTTGGTTCAACAAAGAGAAGACTGGCATTTCGATTAATGAATACTGAAATGTTTCTTTCTGTCAGAAACGTTCTTCCCAATATTTTCTGTTCCATGAATATTTACTTAAGCTTTCAGTTCAAGACATAATTAGAAGAAAATAATAATACATTATTTTGTATAGCGGAGAAGCATTAATTACTGGTTAAAAGACAGAACACTGAATGTAGACTAAATGGTGAGATTTATTGAATGAAGGATAAGTACTACTGTACCAGGACCTGTACAGTTCAACCTGTCCAGAACTGATCTACAAAGGGGTGCAGGATAATAAGACCACAAAGCTTGCAGATGATACAGACTTCCTTAGAGCAGTCAGATCTGCAGGCAGATGCTTCCCACATCTGTACAGATGGAAGACAGCACGCAGTTGTGATCCTGCCAAATGACTGGGAATGATAGCTGCAGTAGTTGGTGCTGTTCATAAGGATCAAGACCTGTTCGTACCTTCTTTAATCTGTGACTAGCTTCTCGCAGTTCAGAAGGATCTCAATAGTGCCAGCAATGGAAGAATGTTATCTTTAAGTTTAGCCTTCTAAAATTATTCAAAGTCTCAGTCCTCCCAGCTCACTCTGTAATCAGTGAAAAGAGAGAAGCTTCTCTAAGACAGTCACAGTCATACCGTCCAAAGATAAGTGTCAAGAAGGGTGGGGAGAATTGCTGATAGGGAGTGCCTGTCTTTTTCCTTTGACTTTGGAGAGGGAATGACTAGCTTAGACTCCTATTTCTTAGATTTTTGCTGTTTTATAGGGTAATGATCTATCTTATCTTTATTTACATTCTAGAGAACTATTTCCATCTAGGCTCCATTTATGCTCAAAAAAGAGAAAAAGATCATGATTCATTTGACTTATATCAAATGTCTACCTTAGAATGAGATAAATCATCTCCTGAAATGCTGTTATCTCCTGTGTATATAAAGAAAATCTAAATGACCTACTCAGGCAGAGGTTCTACAATGTAAACATCATGTAGTCAAATGAATTCTGTCTTATAGTGTCTGGTCAATAAAATGGGAGGTGAAATGCAGTGTTAGTAATGCAAAGCATTATACATGATGAAGAAACAGTCTCAACTATACTAAGCTAGTGTTGGCCTTTAAAAAGGCTATTATATAAAAGGAGAAAAATCCTGGCACCATTACTAGTAACTCTCTGAATATATCGGTCCAATTTTCTGTGATAGCCAAAAAAGAAATAATGTGTTGGGAATTATGGTGATAAGAAAACAGAACAGAATAAAATCATGGGAACGTCCTTGCGTAAATATGTGATCTTCTCATGTCTTTATCTTGCAAGTAGTCTTGTCTACCCAGGTCAGTAAAGACACAATAGAACCTGAACACACTAGAAGACAAAAATTTTCCATTTAGTGTGGAATAGCTTCTGTATGAGGACAGATTAAATCTTTCCTCTTCAGCGTTGAAAAGACAGGACAAGGTTGAATACGAAATGATTATACATAGTTTCAGAGTCCAAAAACTTGGCTGTCATGGAAATTATTAAGCCTTAAATTTGAAAAAAAACATGCTACTTTTTCATCCACAGCATAAGTAACTTTCAGTACTGGGGGATGAGGAGGCCAGAATCATAGAATCATTTAGGTTGGAAAAGACTTCTAAGATCATCTAGTCCAATCGTCAACCTAGGACTGCCAAGTTGTATTGGGTTTATGTGGTAAAGGTTTGGTAGCAGGGTTGCCACAGGGGTGGCCTCTGTGAGCAGAGCCCAGAAGCTGCCCCATGTCAGATAAGAGCCAGCTCCAGCCGGCTCCAAAAGGGACCCACCGCTGGCCAGAGCTGAGCCATGAGCGATGTTGTTTGCGCCTCTGGGAGAGCAGTGTTAAGAAAGAGAAAAAACTGCTGGGCAACAGCAGCTGGGAGAGAGAGGAGTGAGGAACAGCCCTGCAGACACCAAGGTCAGTGAAGAAGGAGGGCAGGAGGTGCTCCAGGCGCCGGAGCAGAAGTTCACCTGCTGCCCCCTGGTGAGGCCCATGGTGGAGCAGGCTGTCCCCCTGCAGCCCGTGGGGCACCACATGGAGCAGATCTCCACGCTGCAGCCCATGGAGGAGCCCACAGTGGAGCAGGTGGATGAGGCCTGAAGGAGGCTGCAGCCCATGGAGAGCCCCCGCAGGAGCAGACTCCGGGCTGGACCTGCAGCCCGTGGAGAGGAGCCCACGCAGGAGCAGGTGATCCAGTGGGAGCTGCTACCCATGGGGGACCCGTGCTGGAGCAGTTTGCTCCTGAAGGATGGACCCTGTGGTACAGACCAATATTGGAGCAGCTCTTGAAGAGCTGCAGCCTGTGNTTTGCTTTTAGTTTCTCACTGCTCTAGTTTGCTAGCGATAGTAATAAATTATATTAATCTCCCTATGTTGAGTCTGTTTTGCCCGTGACAGTAATTGGTGAGCAACCTTCTTGTCCTTATCTCAACCCTTGAGCCCTTCCTTGTCCATCGTATTTTCTCTCACTATTCCTTTGAGTAGGGGGAGTGAGAGAGCTGTTGTGGTGGAGTTCGGCTGTTGCTGCGTAAAACCATCACACAAGTCTGCCTCTAAACCATCCCCTAAGCACCACATCTACATGTCTTTTGAATACCTCCAAGGATGGTGACTCAGCTACTTGCCTGCACAGCCTGTTCCAGTGCTTCACAACCCTTTCAGTGAAGAATTTTTTCCTAATATCCAACCTAAAAGAAGTATGAAGAGGTTCACATAAATTTAGACAAGTGACTGGAAGGTACATACTTCAGTTCCTTTAGACCCACCTGTCTGGATGCAGCCTCCATGTGCCCCAATTTTGTGTTCTGCCTTGACATTTGCTACTGCTGCTCCTGACTGGATGCTGGATTAGGCTGACTTTGGTCTGGCTCCATGATTTTTACATTGTTACTGATTTTTTCTTGTAAACGGAAATTCCAGATTTCAGCTAGGTCTATTGGGCAGTTGCTCTAAATCACTGAAACCCTAAGTATTCTTATTTAATGGGCCCCCACAGCCAGGAAATGCAGAGTTTTGCACTGCTTTGTAGATTTTGCTAATGAGTTTATCATACTCTATGTACTAATGATAATCACTGGTAGAACTGATAACAAATGGCCAAAGAGAATTCCTGAGGAAGTTGCTCAGAACGTGTTGTTGCTTCTGGTACAGGAAGGAATGCTAGTCACTAACAATTGTAACCTGTTTTTTTTTTATTATTATTATTTTACAGCCAATGAGAAATTAAGAAATAGTGGTCATGTTATACTAGCTCAGAGGACTGATCCTCCTGAATGTGCAAATTGCATACTAAAATCTCCCTGTTGTTAAAAGCCACAAGATATTTTCCACGTGCCTGGGAGAGACCAAGCTAAAAAGCAGGCTGCAAGCTCCCATGTGGTCCATCTCATCACATCTAGCACTTTGCACCTTCACACCTCATCGTACTTATCCATGCAAAACCATTGCTATATTGGGATGTGACTGTTTCTAATCCATTCATTGAAAAGCCTTTACATTTCTGCCTCTTCCCAACCAGACATACTATCTGTTTTTGTTGCTATATTTTTCTTAATCTGTATAATAACTTTATTGAATAAAACCATCATTACTAGAACCTATTAGAGCTAAGAAAATGCCTTAGGTCAAATTCCTTTGTGGAAAAGCAGTGTATTGGCATTTGCAAACTAGCTGCAGAAATTAAGGAGAACCTCATCTGAAACACAGACTCACTGTGTTACTCCCAAATATGCTGACCAGTACAATCAAGAAACAGCAGTTTGCAATCTGTTTGGTTGACTCGTGCACATATACTTTATCACTTACTGATAGCAGATCACAAATGTAATGCTGCAGTCAGCACTGGTCGTTTGGGCATCTTTGCACTTTTTTCTCAGAAGCATTTGTGTGAGAATAAAGAAAACAATGGCTCTATCAGTAAAAAAATAAAATAAAAAAATTGGAGAGTGATTTCTCAAGTCAAGAGGAGGCTGTGTACTTAGTTAAGATTGGCCACTTATAAACCTAGGAAAATATGGGTCCACACATTTTTCTTTACTGTGATCCCACAACTCTAATTAAACTATCCTGCTGTAGCCTTTTGTCTTCCAGAAATGTGTACAGACCCATTTCAAAATGATTTGTGTTGTTTCCATTTGTGAGCGTAGCAAGTTTTGTTGTTGTGTTTTTTTTGTTTTGTTTTGTTTTTGTTGTTTGTTTGTTTTTTTCAAAAGCTAATGCCTTTTTATTAAATGGGTTAATGGTTTGATTCCTGATCAATCTAGGCCTTGTTACACAAAGTCTGCTCTTAGTTATTAATAATTTATCTTATCTAGTTCTCTGAAATCTTCCACCATTTTGTACTAGGGGAAATCATACAGTTAAAGCTATGTTCTGTGTCCTTGAGCGCTTAGTCTTCATTCCTGTGGTACCATTTTTCTGAACTTCCATCTTTCATTCTAATCCTTCCTTGTAATAAACACAAGCAACAAATCATGTTGGTAGCTGTCCAGTAGACCTATGCCATTGCAAAAAATATCCTTTCTGTAATAAATGAAGCCAAGCTGCACTTGGCATGCTACAGGGGAGAGAAATTTTGACTTATTTAGACTTCATGTGAAGGGAAAGCCTGATCAGACAGGCTAAAAGACCAGTGGCTGCAATCCCTCTCTGGCTATACAGAGCATCTAGATTCAGCATTTGCAGAACTAGTATACCTTCCTAAATGAGTACATTGCTCATCTGAGGAATCTGACTTTTTAAGTGCTCAGAGGATCTTGGAAGAATTTTGCACTGTTGTCGTTATTATGCCATGTACTGTGTTCAAATATATCCATTCATCAACTGGGTTTTGCTTCTGTAACTATTTGGTTGCAAGCCACATTCCAAGAATCTTCCTGTTTTGGTACATTGGCAAACTACATATATGTATATATAAAATGTATTTATATATTTATATATCGATAAAATATAACAGTTTTGTCTTCACTTGTCCTCTCTCTGTAGGACAGTGTTTCACTGTGAGATGTACTGTTATATATTTACACTATTTATTTGTAGTATAGCAATACCTATGAGCTATAAATAAGATCAGAAGCCCTCTGTCAAACAGAGAGAAAGTCCAAGGCCCAAGGGTAAGACTGGCTTTTCTTGGTAAGACAACTTTTTATCATGAGAGGTGTAACATAAGATAAGCATCACTGTAATCATCTCTATCAAACCATTTTCTTCTGTATCCTTGCCCAGCTATATCATTTACTGTGAAGCAACAGATTTTGACGTTACTTTACATTTAGCCTCTTCCAATCACATAGGACATTAAAAAAAAAAGTGATATTGTGTTGGTGCATGAATTGCACGTAGAACAATGGGTCCTCCACCCTCAATCTGTTTTCTTTAACTGCTACCTGAAGTGCGCCTATTCGCATTTTAAAATCTCCCCATGTTGTTTATCTGGTGAAGAATGGCTTCCTGTGAAATGATCGTGTGGCTTGTCCAATGGAAAAAAAGAAATAAAAAATTACAAGTTCACATAAAAGATCCAGTCACATGGGGCATACTCAGTTCTTGATAGAAATACATCTTTTTTATTAGCCAGTTTTCTGGGAAAATTGGCTTTTCATAAGTGGTTTCCCCCCACTTGAGAAAGCCTGGAAGACCATCAGCAAGGGGAGGTTACTATGTGACCCGTTTTCACTCATTGTTTACAGTTGTGTAGTATAAATACATGTCATCAAGTATTTTACCACTTAGTCTTTTGGTTCTTGAAAAAGATAGGAAAGCAGTTATTTTAAGGGGAAATAGCTGTTAATTATGTTACAGTGCAAAAAAACAGGCAACTTGACCTAACTGAAAAATCCGTATTTGATAGTCTGTCTCTATGACCCACTTGTGACTTTACAACATGGAGGAAGCATGAGATTAGATTTACCAAGAGCAGTGAGAGGACAACAAATAGGAGAGTTTGTGTGGGATCCAGACCTTGGCAGGGAGGAAGCAAGTCCTTGTTTGCTTGGGTAAGTGAACTTCTGTACCAGCTGCTTGATAGGTTGCATGCAGTCCTCAGGATCTTTCATGTCTTTGGTGCTCTGTTGTGTGAATTGGACAGAGGCCCTTCTAGCTGAGTGTTCACTGGACAAGTATTGCTTTTATTAATATGGAATCTTAATGAAGCACAGATAGCAGCTTCAGCTGCTAAGAGGCAATAAGCAAGGGAATTTGCATGAAATAAGTTAATATTTCTTCTTCAAAGAAAGACAAGAAGACAGGTAGTATCTGAGACAGCCTCAGCAACATTCGAAGGAGGGTTGCAAACTGGGATCTGAAGCTATGAATTATATACTCTCATAAGTGGATGTGCAGTGGAATATATTGACGTATGAACTGTCACCTTACAACACTTGAGGAAGAGAGGATTCAGGGACTAAAGAATAAAGCTAAAGATGATGGTAGAATGGGATTTTGAAGACAAGATAAAAGAGAGTAGGGTGTGTCTCAACACAAACGTATGCATCTGTCAAATAAGCTCTAGAGATAAGGAAGCTATATAGCTTGCTAGATACGGAATGTGGCCCAAGGGGAAACATGACCACAAAGGCAAGAAGAGGAAGAGTTGAAATAGGTTTAAAGAAGTTTGCTGTACTGAAGAACAAAGAACAAAAGTTAGTGAGAAGGAAACAGAAAAAATGAAACCAAACGCAGCAAAAAGGGGAAGGATCAAGAAAACAAAGAGGATGTCCTGGATTGTTGCATTCATTCTGTTCGACATCTCACTAGGTAAGAGACTGATATATTGGGAAAGAATGCAAAAGAAACAAAAAATTAATGGGAAAAGTACTGGGATTTACACAAATAATAGAGAGGCATATGACTCTTGTCTCCCTATTAAGAAAATTCTGGAAGCCTGTAACCAGCATGGGTCCATAGAACAGAGAAATAAACAGTATTCAGAGAGGTAGGATGTTTGGTATGGATATGCAACAGAAAGATTTCTTATGACAACAAGGGAAAAATCCATATTGTTCCCCCGATACATCCAATTCCTTCTAGAACAAGTCAGGATAAATCATAAAGCTGAGGAACATGCCTGAAAAAAAGGAAGCTTAGTTCATTTTCTGAAGAATCTTCTGATCTCTCAAGAAAGCATGCAAATGAATGAAAAAAGTGTAGTGAACAAATAGCTCTAGCACTGTTAGTCTGAATTTTGGTGTTGGAAAATACAGAAATAATATGATTCAGACAAGGTCAGACCCAAACCTTGTCAAGGAAATTAAACAACAAGCAATTCAGGTATAACATCAATAAAAAGATATCTGGAAAAGAAAATATGAAGTTTCAGTGTAGGATGAATTTGGCTGATACTAGGAATAATATAAGGAATGCTCCAAATCTAAATGGATATTCTGTCTTAAATTTCAGTGAGGAGAATGATGTGGTGAAAAGTCAGGATGACTAATTGGAATCCATGCATAGAAATGGAATTAATTACATTAATTAAATTCTTTTAACTGTGGAAACTACAGGGTCATGCAAACAGAAAGTACTCACTGCTGTAATGTAGGGGTTCATGAGTTATAAATGGCAGGATGAAAAGTTGAGAAGAGTTGTGGAGCACAGGATGACTTTGAGTCAGCAATATAAAGTAGCGTTGGATCAGCTTTTAGGAAGTGTCAGTGTAAATAGTTTGAGCAGGTGAAGAGGTATTAAAAGATAGTGCAAGGCACTGATATGTCCTCATTGAAATACTATGTCACCCACTGGTTCACCCTTTAAAGCTGGAAGAAATGTAGGTGAAGAGAAGACCAGGGGAATGAGAAATTCGTCTTATACAAGGAGAAAAAAGGGGTTTATCTTTTCTAGCCTAAAAAACAAATTTTGAGACAGGATGTGAATATTTTCTACAATATGGGAGGGTGGGGGGCCTAAGGAAACAAGAAGGACTGAGAAGAGTTATTTAATTTCGAGAACAATATTAGGACGAAAGGCAAATGCATTGGTAAACTTAGTCTGTGACTCAATAAACCTAGTTGAAGTATAAGTAAATTTCAGGTTTCTAAGCTACCACTGCGAAAAGTTATGAGAAGTGAAGAAAGCAACTAAGAAACATGGTTATCTGAAAGAGAGTAACTGTGATGGCCAGAGCTTATGAGCCAGATACAGAGAGCATCATCTTCTTTTCTTCCCCCTGTGTCTGCAACTCTGCTTTATCCCAGGCTGTAGTCCACAGCATGGCTAACATAAATACAGAGTGTTGTTCTGACAAGTATCTGAGATATGTGGATTTCATAAGACCGTCCATTTAGGATTAAAGCAAAGGTCCATCTAGCCTAGTAGTATGTCTTTGATAGTGGAAAGCTGTGGCTGCTGAAGGAAACTGCATAAGAAACGGGGTGAATATAGAGCAATTATTTTGCTGGTATTTTCTCCATGTTTCCGATAGTCAGTAATTCAGAGACTTCCTAAGCTGGCAGTTGTATCCGGACTATTGAGTTTATTAGCCCTTGATGAACCTATCCTCCATGAATTTGTCTAAACCCTTTTTGAACCCTTTTATTCTTTTGGCCTCCACAACATCCTGTGGCAATGAGTTCCCCAATGGAGTTATGTGCTTTGTGAAAGAGTTTTTCCTTTTGTTTGCTTGAACTGCTCGCTGGTAAGTCATAGAAGTCTATGGAGCGTTGCGTAGTTCATGTTATGGAAAGCACTGAGTAAATGTTCCTTATTCATCTCTTTTTCATTGAGAAATTTTTGATCCTCTGTAGTAGTACATTAGTTGTCTCCTTTTGTAGCTGAATGGTCTATACAGTCACTTCTCATATGAAAGCTGCTCCATTTCTTGACAGGGATTTCTTTTGGCCCTCTGGACTTTTTCTGGTTCTGCTATATCTTTGTACAGTCCAACTTACCATGAGATGAACTCACCTATTCTGCCTGTGAAGGCATCTTTTGCATGCTTCAAAGGTAATATTTTCTCCTTTAAAAGACCTACTGCCAACAGAACCAAGAGAAGGAAAGTGTAAGCTAGAGAAATCAAGTGCTCAGTTTCTGTTAATGTTGAGTTGAAACTTAAAGCAAACTATTTGAAAGTGGGTGTGCATGCATTGCTTTTAGTTGGCTTGTCTGAGCAAGGACAGTCTCTTGTCAAAGCTGGCTACAAGATGTTATTATTTCTATAGCAACTGTATTTCTCAGCTTGTAAACTAAAAATATATACTCAGTCTGTCTGCAATGCTGGCGTATTTGTGAGCGTGATTTATCTTTCCAAACCTTGGTATATAACAATTAGATGGCCATACCTAAGTCATGGTAGGCTCCCTGTACATTCATCAGTCAGGGAAAAGGAATTTCCCAATAGTTTCTTCCTCTGCTCTGCAAATTATCTGAGCAAGGTCCTGTAAATTACCTTCAGGACATACCAGTTTCTCTCCATGTACTGAAATGTAAAGAAGCCAAGAAGCTGAAAACTACGTGTCCGTCATTAGATATAAAAAATTAGCCCATCCCTAAGTGACAGATTAGCTTTGTCATCTTCTTGTCTTTTCCCTTTCCTTCAGGAAATCAAAGCCTTTCAGAAATGAATGCTTTTGATTTTAAGGGCATAAAGTTTATTTTTTAAAAAATCTCCAAAGAGGCGAAAGAGTAAGTGTGATTCTTCTACAATATAGAGCAGTAATAAAAACATGGTCATACAGTGTCCTCGCATACTGTGTAGTATTCAGCTCCATTTGCTAAACATAAGGTCATCGTGGTTAGAAAGATCCTGGTTTCATATCTTTGCTTAATGTGTTGGGCTCAGAGGGACATATTACATTTGATGAGAAAGATAATTTATTTTGAAAAATGCAACAGTGGATTGAATGTGCCAATAGCTTAATCACTTTTCACATCGGATCTATCCCTCTGAAATATAAGTACTTCCTATAGTGTGTTACCACTCTGTAGCAGCAGATCTGATCAATTAAATGTGCATGTTTATCTGAGGACATGTACATTTTAAGAACTTTGTGAAATTAGCAGGTACGTGAAAAAAGTGATAAATACAGAATTGAAGCCACTTGCATTTACTGGTTTGCATCTGAAACAACAATCTTTCTTTCTCTCTCTTTCTTTCTTTCTTTCTTTCTTTCTTTCTTTCTTTTCTTTCTTTCTTTTCTTTCTTTCTTTCTTTCTTTCTTTCTTTCTTTCTTTCTTTCTTTCTTTCTTTCTTTCTTTCTTTTCTTTCTTTCTTTCTTTTCTTTCTTTCTTTCTTTCTTTCTTTCTTTCTTTCTTTCTTTCTTTCTTTCTTTCTTTCTTTCTTTCTTTCTTTCTTTCTTTCTTTCTTTCTTTCTTTCTTTTTCTTAACAGAGGGGCTCTTCCCTTCTTTTTTAAACATTCATATATAACCTTTGCAGTGTGCCAGTATAAAAAAAAAAAAAAAAAAGGAACATTTACACAATAAGCCAGTCACCCATCCTGTCATTTTCCACATCCCCATTGTAATTATTTGAAATCCTTGTGCTTGAAGAGGAGTTTTTCTCCCTCCCAACCCAAATTCTATTTTGGGAGTAGACTTGTAATTGTGTGTTTGTTAATATAGCTGTCTGTTGCCATGAACAAAGTGAGGTCACCAATTTTCAATTACAGCTTTACCACAGAGTTAGGGACTTTAAAACAGCTAGCACTTACTTAAATGCACTATTTTTTGTTTTATAGCATTTCATTTTGTTCTGTTCTTAAGTTGCTATCAATCAAAATGATATCTAGGGAAAATAACTAGCGTTAATTGCCTCATATTTTGATAGGCTAGAATTCTTCCTAATGTTAAATTTGTCTGTGACTTTTGTATTTAATATGCAATGTTCAGATGTTCTGCATTAAAGACTTGGTAAAGATTTTCCTGGAAATAGATTAAGAAATAGTGTGTATGAAGCATTTTTTAAAAGTTTTATTTGTCTAACTCAGTGTTATTTACAAACAAAAAGCTCATCTGATTACAGGTTATGTTATATTTCAGCATCCAGTGCTCAAAATGTTTATGTTTTGGATTTGTATTTATGATATGCACTTATAAAGTTTAGTAGAGTCCATACAGATCACTATAATTTATTTTGTCAATGCACTATCAGTGCTAAGGTTTATACTGCCTTTACAGTTTCTGCTAACTATGGTATTTTTCTCCATCTGTCCTAAACTCTTAGAAGATGTTTTTATAATTTGTGTATCCCAGAATGGATGAATGAATTGAAAACAGGAGGCAAATTTCTGACTAGTAAGAACCGTCACAGCTACCTTGAAGTCAGCAAGTTATGTCACAGTTCAGACCAGTCAAAGAGTTGACTCCGAACATCTATACATCTTCAGTACTTTAAACCCTCAGTAAATGCATTAGTTCACTTTTTGATAACTTCAAACTAGCAGTTTCAACAAGGCTGAAGATTAGCACAGAATCATCAACAGGAGCACAGAGAAAATGAAATTTATAATATATAATCATATTTTTTGGAAAGACTATTTCAGGCATTCCTGTCCTAAAATCAGCAGCATTAAAAACTGAAAAAATACATACATTTCACACCAGATGTTTTTGCTTGATTTCTGTCATGACAAGATTTCTCCAACTGCTGTAAAGTAGGCATTGGCTCCAAAGCCACCTATACATTTTTTGGCTTTGCCACATAATAACACACATTAGTTTTATACAATAAGAATGTGAGAAAAAAATTTGGTTGCAAACTGAATGAAGAAAAAGTTATACCTTATGATGCAAGTACCTCATCCTGGTTAAAACAAAACAGAATAAAACAAAAGAAAGATTTAAAAAATTAAAAAAAAAAAAACAGTACCAAATTAATAAACGACATGGAGATGACTTTGACTTTTGCCGTGTTATTTAGGTTCTGTGAGCATGTAAAAATATGTCCACATTTTTATGAAGACATCAGAAAATCTGGGCAAAGCAGTTCCAGCACTGCTGGAGAGTTCAGTAATTCAAGGGGTCTCAGGGCAAAAACTGAAACACAGCAAAGGTTGAGACCAAGACTTTACACCCATAAGGAAGTATGTTGGTCTCATGTGAGATCTTACGGAATGATCTGAAATTCAGCAGATCTTATTATCACCCTTTTGATTATGAACCTGCTCAAGAACTGATTCCTACTGAAGACAGTGCTTAAGTGTATTTGAACATGTTTAATTTTAAGTATTTCTCCGGGAGATTTTCAAAATCAGGATCTTGTTTTCTAATTGAGTAGTTTCACAGACTACAATATTACCAGTTGAGGCTAAGACCGCCATTATGAGACAGCAGTCAACATACTTCTACCTCACTCCAGTTAGACTTCTGTACTGATGCTGACCAGGATTCTTAAAAGTCTCATGGCTTAAAATTAATGGGATTTGCTGTTTTAAAGTGATTTAAAAATTGTAAATCGAAAATTCCATGCAGGGACAAAGTAGAATTAGTGGTAACTATTTATTTATTACGTCTGGTTTCACACCTGATAGCCAAGATACCAGAATGAACAAATGCTTCATATTTGCTTGTCATCAATGAATCTCTTCACAATCCAGCAGAAAACAAAACATGTTGTTATAGTTATCTGATATTTTTACAGTGCACAAAGGTACTTACACTTCTGAAAAGTTGATGCCTTTTATTGTAACACAATGAATACACCTGCATTGAAGTTGGTAAGTCTTTGAGAGGTATAAGTAATAATCTTAAAACAATTTAGAATAGGTGTAAATCTTCTAGCTATATGCCTGATGTTTGTTTCCTCATCAGCAGAGATGATTTGAAAGGCAGATGTGCTTCTTCTTAAAAATCTGAGATACACCTCTAAGCTCCCATATTGTTTGTACCTACAGATGAAATTAGAACTTCCTCCTATTGTCTTTCTCGTATGTCCCATCGTCCCTAACTGACGCATATTGTATAGTCTACTCATTTCAAACAAGGCAACAGCATTTTCAAGATGAAACTGTTTCTCAAACTAAAAAATGGCTGAAATCCAAAGATTATTATTATCCCATCCATTCCTCACAATGTTGCATGAGAGAATTTTCCATATAACAGACACACTTTCCATGGTCTTTTCTTTGATTTCCCACTAGCAAGAGATGTTATTAAGACACTTTTTTATAATTGAGACTAACTTCTAAATTTTCTTTGAAATGAAAAATAAAGTGGGAATTGGTGTGATTCAATGGCTATGACAAATTTATATGATTCTCAGAATCATTAAGGCTGGATATCTTGCAAGTTATATATTACATTGTGATTTTGTCGTTCAAATAAGTCCAATGAGAAAAATGATTTCGTAATATTTGGGATGAAGACAGTAAATGCAGAGATGTCCCAGCTTTTTACTTAAGAAGTCAATTTCTTAACAGAGAATGTCTAGCAATGTTGAATGGAAAATTAAAGCTAGCTGTAGTGTAGCCACATCAGTTCAACTATTACTTTGTCACAAGCAAAACCTTTTCTATTTTTTTAAAATAATTGTGCTAATTGTCAGGAAACATGAATATGTAGGTGCACAGAAGATTTTACAAGTCAAATGAGAGTGAGAAGGCTGGAAGTATGTAGAGTAACTAAGTTTTTATTGATGATTATTCAGGCATTCTCTCTACCTTTGTTACAATACCAAAATAAAGATGTAGCCAAAGCAATTGAGATCAACGTATTTTATGCTGAAGAAGAGAAGTAGCTTTTTTGTGAACCATAGAATTAATGTGAGGAGTTTATTGCCATAGCTGTCCCAGAATATAGTACACTGTTTGTTCTCAAAACCACATTAGATGTTTATTTATGTATAAAATAATATTTGCAATTACATTATATCTACAGGGTAAAAATGATCACAGTTACAATCTTCACATTTTAGGGCACCAACCAATCACTAATTCAATAATTCCAGGAGTTATGATGATTTGGTGAGCTATTACTTTATAATTATCAGTAATGCAATTTCATGGACTTTGCTGTCATAAAATAGAAGGGATCACGTGGCAATATTATGAACATGTACACGTGTATCTTTTTTCTTCTTTTCGTGGAGAACATACTGCATAGATAATATCATCTTCAGTTTGGAGGTATATCCCAAGAGTTAACGACAGGAATAACAAATGCATGCATTTGTGAGAACATTTTATCTAGCTCATTCTGTAAGACAAGTGGTCAAGTAGTTGTGACTTTTAAAGTTCTAGCTTGTGGTGCCCATGGCTTCTCTTCCTCTACAGCTGTTTTCTTTGGTCTAGCTCTAACTAACTCCTGCTTGCTACAGGTTTGGTTGATATATACCCCTTTTTTTTCCTGTGCAAAAATCAACTTGAAAGAATTCTGAAATGTAAAGTTATATTCATACTCGGGAAACAATTTTTTTTCCCCAAGATTTAGAGATGGTAAGTCTAATGAAAATAAGCAATTGTGCTTAAGTATTTCCTGCTCCTTTTCAGGGTGCGCAATGACTTTGATGTGCTTACGAACCGACTGATTGGCAGCCATGGCTATTGTACTCAGGTAAGTTAAGCATGAAATCTCGGAGATATCATATGCCTCTGCACAGAGAGCTGTGAACTGACCTCTGGGAAGAGATGGCACTTCTTATTTCATGTACCTCATGTTCTTTTTCCCCATAATGTTAAGCATCTTCATCCTTTATTATTTTATCCTTGCATTTTGGCATATTGTTGTCTTTGCTTTCAGAGTGTCTGCTTTTTGGCCTGCTGTTCTGGTCTGCATTTGCTTGTACTTCTTTGTGCATGTGCACATACTGCTCTCATCTGCCACTTCTGAACTCCTTAGTTGGTTTCAATGCTGATATGCTGCTGAGATTGAAAACTGAGTTTCCTCCCTACTGTTTCAGAAGAGTGACTGAGGTTCTGTGTCCAATCATACAGCTCCTCTGTAAACAAGCCCTGCTCAGCTAACGGCAGATGCTTACTGAAGCTAACTGGTGCTTCAAACTGGAGACTGACTGATTATCGCTGTATCCAAAAGACATGCGGTGCTTGAAAAGAAGCACTCTGAATTGCTGTCTGTCACTTAGCTCACAGCTTTATGTAGTCTAATTCCAACTTGTGTCCTGTAGCAAATGTCTCCCACTGGCTGGCTCTAGGTCTGTGGAGACATCCAGCTAGTTGGAAACACTTTGCCTTGGACATTAAGGTGGAATGTAAATCCCAAAGTTCCAGAGCATGGATTTCCCAAAAGCTAGGACATGGACATAAGTTATGTGGTCTGAATACGGTCACAACCATTAAATGTACTGCCATTTTGGCTGCAAAAGGCAAGCTTCATGTTCTTCTCTTGTACTATTGCTACAAGACTTTTATACTACGGTTACATGATGATTTCTCAAATAGGTTGTGGAACATCATTGGTGGTTTGGAAGTCCGATAAGCATCAGTAAAAATCCATAAACTTTGAGGAGTCCTTCAGGAGAACCATTGGGCTATAAGTGTGTGCAGATATTTTTAAACTCACATGTCAAGTACAAACTGGCGATAACAATGTTATTCATGTCATAGGGCATGATAATTTGCTCATTTTTTTTTCTGGAAACTTTCTTTTTATTATTTTCCTTCATGTTTCTTCACATATGTTAGTTGTTAATGGTTAGCTGTTTCATTGCTATAGCACAGTCTGCTGCTAGATATTGTTACTTGCGGTTATGTCCTATCTTACCCCTGTAGGGTCTTACACTTTGCAAAATGTCTGGTGTCACTGTTCCTTGAGCTTTACGCACACGCACGTGTGCACATACACACACACATACACCCTGGCACATGTATATACTTAGCCTACAACACACCCCTGCTTCTACTTCAATTGGAGAGGCAAGAAAAGACAATCTAGTGTAGCAGGTATGAGTATGTTAGTGTTATGGATCAAACCTGAAGCTGTAAGAGTGAATTTCTTACTGAATGAGACTAAGTTGATCCAGAAATAATCAGTGAAAAAGAAAATATTTTAACAAATCTTGTCCAGCATACAAAATATATCACTATGAACATGCAGAAGTATTGGGATACTACTGTACAGCTTTTAAGTGATATCATTCAGATGGGGTTCACCTGCCTCGAAGGGGGAAAAGGATCTTTGCTCGGGAGTTAGCAGGGCTCATTGAAAGAGCTTTAAACTAGATTTGAAAGAGGAAAGGGATAAAACCAGGCTTGCTAGAGATAAGCTTGGGGGAGGTGCACCAATGGTTGTGGGATGGTGTGCTAACAAGGTTCCTAGGTCTGCTGTCCCAGTAGAGGCAGGGGACGGAGAGCTATGCAGCAGCAAAAGCACGAGGGATATTGATGGATTAGAAGTCACGGAAGTGCCTGGTAATGGTCATGCAGGAATTAGGGCTTCTCCCCCCCGAAAAGGCGGTGGGATCACTAGCCTAACTGAAGTGTATCTACACCAATGCACGCAGCATGGGCAGCAAACAGGAGGAGCTGGAAGCCATTGTGCAGCAGGAAAACCATGACGTAGTTGCCATCACAGAAACATGGTGGGATGGCTCGCATGACTGGAGTGCTGCAATGGATGGCCATTAACTCTTCAGAAGGGATAGGCTAGGAAGGAGAGGCGGTGGGGTAGCCCTGTATGTTAGGGAGTGTTTTGATTGTCTAGAGCTTAATAATGGCAACAAAAGGGTTGAGTTTTTATGGGTAAGAACTGGGGGGAAGGCCAACGAGGCAGATGTCATGGTGGGAGTCTGTTATAGACCGCCTAACCAGGATGAAGGGGCAGACGAAATATTCTGTAAGCAGATGGGAGAAGTCTCACAATCGTTAGCCCTTGTTCTTGTAGGGGACTTCAACTTACCAGATGTCTGCTGGAAATACAATACAGCAGAGAGGAAACAGTATAGGAGGTTTCTAGAGTTTATGGGAGATAACTTCCTGACACAGCTGGTGAGTGAGCCAACTAGGGAGGGTGCCCACTGGACCTTTTGCTTGTGAACAGAGAAGGACTTGTGAGTGATGTGAAGGTTGGAGGCCGTCTTGGGCATAGTGATCATGAATTAATAGAGTTTTCGATTATTGGAAAATTAAGGAGAGGAACTCATTGAGAGCAGCCCTGCGGAGAAGGACTTGGGGGTTCTGGTGGACGAAAAGCTCAACATGAGCCAGCAGTGTGCACTTGCAGCCCAGAAGGCCAACTGCATCCTGGGCTTCATCAACAGAGATGTGGCCAGCAGGGCAAGGGAGGTGATTGTCCCCCTCTGCCCTGCCCTTATAAGGCCCCAGTTGGAGTCCTGCATCCAGGTCTGGGGCCCCCAGCACCAGAAGGATGTGGACCTGTTAGAGCAGGTCCGGAGGAGGTCCGCGAAGATGATCAGAGGGCTGAAGCACCTCTTCTATGAAGACAGGCTCTGTGGAGGCCTCATTGCGGCCTTTCAGTACTTATAGGAGGCTTACAAAAGAGATGGAGACTGACTTTTTACACGGGCAGACAGTGATAGGACAAGGGGAATAGCTGTATACTAAAAGAGGGGAGATTTAGATTAGATGTTAGGAGGAACATTCTTTACTCAGAGGGTGGTAAGGCACTGGAACAGGCTGCCCAGAGAAGCTGTGGATGCCCCATCCCTGAAGGTGTTCAAGGCCAGGCTGGATGGGGCCCTGGGCAACCTGATCTAGTGGGTGGCATCCCTGCCCATGGCAGGGGGGTTGGAACTAGATGATCTTTAAGGTCCATTCCTACACAAGCCATTCTATGATTCTGTGATTCTATGTGTAACTTTATCAATCCTGAATCAAGCTTATTCTAGCATCTGGAACAGACAGGATGGTTAACTGCTGTTTTTTGTTTTTGTTTTAAATATGTCACAAACAGGAATTAGTGAACTTGCTTTTAACTGGCAAAGCTGTGTCCAATGTTTTCAACGATGTGATAGAGCTGAATTCTGGAAATGGAAATATCACAATTTTGAAAGGTATCACAAGCCGCAGTGATATTGGTTTGCTATCTCTCTTCGAGCACTATGATGTTTGCCAGGTACGTTTTCCATTCTTCTGATTTTAATTAAAAAGGAAACAATTAACAAATTTAAAATTGGTTGGAGTGAATATAGCAATTAAGAAATTATGGGCTTGATTCAGTTGCACAGTCAGAGGATTCCAGTGCTATTTCACATGCTCCAAGGCAGAGCATGGTCTCCCTTCTGGATGCAGGTTCAGTGTCACAACTGCCAGCCCTTTGTAAATGGCTTGAGTAGTCTACAGCATCTCAATTCTTATGTGCCTGTGTGTTTTCCTAACTCATCTCCTGAAGCAGAAGTCAGCTCATGGACTAACACATTTCTATTTGAGTGGCTACTATGTAGATCTGTATATGTGAACTAGGACCTGGTCAGTGCTCTGTGTGGCATTCAAAGCTGTTGACCTGACCAAGGATAGGTATGTGCTCTGGTCTGAGCTGAACAAGTTCCCCTGATCATAGTGGAATTGAGACACCCAGCTCACGTGTGGGCATATATTTTAGTCATATAAATATAAGTGACTGAATCTGGAGCTGAAACTCACCTTAAGTATTCAGTTTTCCATGATTTCCTATGTGATGGGGAGTCAGACTGATTGCATCGTCTACTCCGTGCTGTAATGGTGGAAGTAGTCATATTGTATTAGCAATAATAATAATAATAACAGACAATTGACATAGCTGGCAATATAATGGGAATGTTCCCTTTAACATGTTTTTGAAATTAAGAGTTTAATTGTATTTATCATGAAAATAAAAAGATAGATTAAAAATGTCAAAGAAGCAACAACCATTAATTTACCTTTGGAAAAACTTGCATAAGGATTTCCCTGATTCTCCATCAACAGATGTTATCTTCACGATGGACGTCTTTCCTAAAGACTTGTTCCATCTTAAACAGACAATCTTGTTTTTGATGTAGGGATATTATTTGAAATTCTCTTGCCAGTGTTAGATGCTAGATTAGATAATTGTAATGGTCCCATCTGGATTTCCAGTCAGTGCCTCTATTTTGTTTGTACAGATCTAATATAAATGTGTGACTGAAAGCAAGGCTTGATTTTAACTGTTTCCCATATGGCTGAAGTCAGTTACTTTTCCTACTACTGAAAATTCTAATTTTTGTTATCTTTAATTAATGCAATGCTTTACATTATTCACATTATAATAAGGCCTAAATTCAGTCAAGAAAGCATGTAAGTGTATCCAAATCAGATTAACTCAGAACAAACTGGACTAAAAATATATTAGTTTCTGTGTCTATTTAAAGCTCACTGTCCTTTCCTATAAAGAATGTAACACTTAAAACCTCAAAAAAAGTTTTTGCACTGCTATAGCATTTTTTCCATTCTCCAGTGAAGAAAATGACTTCTAAATAGCAAAATGGTCAGTGAGGTCAATGCAGGTAAGAGCTACTTCTTTCTCATCTGGCGTCTAAAAACAAAATACAAAGTTACCCAGAGAATCAGACACTGTCTTCCACTTATTCTGCAAATTAGACAATGGGGGGGGTCCATTCTGTCCACCTTGGGAGCTGGACTCAGGAGCAGTAATCTGTTTTCCAAGCCAGTGACTATTAATCAGTTACAGAAGTTACAGAAGCCCCAGTACATGTCGTTTCCTTTTTTTTTTTTTTTTGAGTCTACACCAGTTAGACATCTGATGCAAATTGTCTTGTTTTTTATTACGAACATCTGCGAGTGCTCTGCGTTTCAGTTCATACGTCTCAGTGCATGCTGTAACGCCTGTCTAAGGACTAGGAAAAAAATTTCTGGTGGACTTTGGCCTCAAGTCTGGGTAGTCGCTACTGTGGCTTCAGCATGAGGGGCCAGATTCTACTTTTTGTTACAAACATATTAGTTTAGAACAATTTAGAAAAAATAAATGGCACTGATGGTTTGCTGTGTTGGAACTGAGAATAGAATTTGCCTGTAAGTCTTTCAAAGTGACTGTTTTCTTCCTCTCCACATTTAAGTAAGTAGCTCCAGCATCCAATTACATTGTGGCTATGAGGATGGTAACTGAAACCAGGAATGGAAAAGAACTGTCATTTATGTTTTTTTTTTTTCCAGGAGTAAAAAGATCCTGAGCATGATATATTGTGAATCATAGACATCAGAGTTGGAAAACTCCCTCTAGGTCACATCCAGACAATCTCTCAGGGGATAATGCAGGATATTTTAATGTACTGTTGCAAAGCAGGCTCTTTTAAAAATCTGTACCCATGATGTTCTTGCCTCTCTATTCAGACAGCCATTTATTAGTTGATTGTAGTGCGTATAATTGTGATCTTACCATCTCTCATGTGTCTACTTTAAAATACAAAGGAGTGCAAAAAGAGATTGGCAGCTACTTGTAACACTGAATGTGAAGGTTTCGATGCTATCTACTACACAACTTGTGCTTTGGATGTTCTTTCTCTTATTAAAGCTTACTGATCGTTTACTTAGTTTCCTCTGATTACCATTCTTACTTCTAATCCAACTTGCCCCCTAAACAGTTAATCCCCATCCACAAGACATTTGCAAGCTGGTGTAACAGTTCTTTCCTTTTTCAGAGGCAAATTTTATAAGCAGAAAGCTTATTTTTATTGCTCTACTATAGAATTCTTCCTACTTGCCAATGTATTTAGGAAGAGATATGCAAGATTCCAGGCTAGAAGCAGTAAATCCAGTCAGGAAAAGATTTCTGTATCATTTTATCCCCCTTGTCTAAAATGTGGAGTATTTGTATATAGTTCAGTTTCATTGGCATGTCTTCAGGGCATGAGAACTGAATTAATCCTTCTGTCAAACTTCAACAGTAGCAAATAAAAACAAAATGATCTGTCCCTGTTTCCCCCATGATTGCCTGAAGAATCCCTCTTTTGCTGATCCACTAATTTCTTTCAGTGGATCATGCTGATTGTGTTATCTTTGCTGATTGGAAAAATGTGTGCTTCGTGTAATTTGTCTGGAATTGTTAATGTCTAATTGTCACTCTTAGTCCTAACATATCACCATGTTTAGTATATGTTTTGTAATGTAATTACATGTAGCAAATTTTTTGAAAATGACGGATTTATTCAATGTAATTCATATGTAAACATTTAGTTTCATAGTGAAATTCCACATTTTAATGCAAAAAAAGCTAAAGGTCCAGTGCTGTTACTTTTATGTAGGCAAGTTACAGATCTTTGGATTTCTTTTATTTGTGCCAAGCCCATATTCAAGCTATATTAGTTCCATCTGATCCTACACATTTAAATAAGGGGACTAAATTAAGATTTTGGGTTTCCTGGGATTTCTTTAATGCTCTTTAAAGTGACGAAACATTTCCAAAAGCTGATCAACCCAAATAAATTGGTGCAGGTTTTCCTCTGTTTGCTGGCCAGCAGTGTGCAGCAGTTTAGTAGTAGTCTCAGAGAAGCTGTGTGGTTTCTGCAGCAGGGACAAGACCTCAGAGAAAGGGGTGAGGCACAGAAGTGGACAGGACCAATTATAGCAGTCATAAGTGAGAAAGTCCCTGCTTTTTGGTCAGAGTCTTTGGCCTAAATGCCACATTAAAATTGCAGGTCAAAAAACTTAGAATAATGAAATGTTTTTTTCGAAACTTATTGTGACGTTAAAAGTAGAAACACACGGAAACAGAAGTTCCTTGTATTTATACCAGATCTTTTAAGAGAGTAACAATGACAAAAGAGAAAAACTGTCTGCATTCTCAGATGGAGAATTTAAAAGATACTATGATTAATAATAATGATAATGATAGCATCTAGCATTTATGCACCGATCCTTATGAATAAATCTATGCTTTGCATTACCATTTTACAAGGGGGGTGACAGATGAACACAGGGCAAAGTGCTTATCTCAAGGTCATCCAATAAGCTAGTAGCTACACTGGGATGAGAGTACAGGTCTTCTGAATTTCTGGTTTCACAGTTTGTACAATATTGGCTGATGAATTTGGCCATACTTCTGAAATGCTTTTTGAAAGCACTTTAAGTATGTACTGTTGTACACAAAATAATGGAAGTATTCAAGGCTACTTGTCTCTTTTGAATGGGGACTCTAGCTCTTCTTGGTCTTCACTGATTCCCTCCTGCTTTTAGGCAATCCTGCTGTAGTATTTAAGCCACCTATCTATCAGCTGACCTCCCAAACTCACCGTACTCTGATTCTTGTTAGCATCTGATTCTTGTTAGCATCCAAGTCTCTACATCAGCTGTCAGCATTTCAAAAGAGACTGATGCTTTTTAGTTTTTGCATTTCTGAAAATGAAAACGTAGTGTTGACAAAGAAGTTACATGCACACTTTTTCCTATGTCTTTTCAAAAAGAGAGGGAAGCATAAATGAACAGAATTTATTCATTAAAATTCCACAGATGGGAAATATTATCTTTGGTCACTTTGATGAAACCAGCACCCTGTGCTATAACAAGACCTACTTGAATTATTAAATTCAGCACACATGCTCTGTCTTCTGAAACCTCACCTGTTTATTTGCCCTGTGGAACATTCTGCCTATAACCTTCTGTGCTGGGAAATATGTCTGCTAAACAGGCGCCTTTCTCAGTCAGATGGACTGGATTCAAGCCAAGTCTTTGGTGGCGTTGTGGAGGGACAGGGTTAGAAAGAGGTTTCTAACCATCTTGTTTAAGAAACTATCAACAAAAATATGCATGTGAAAATGGAAACTCATCGTTGGTTTTATTTTCCGCTTATTTTTCAGTAATGGGTAGGCAGTAGAAACTGTGCCTCGTAGATGCATTCTGCAAGTGACCCTGCTATTTATGTAAGACATTTGTGAGTGCTACTGTGGGCAAACACATGTGATACATACTAATTTGACTGAAACAAAGCTGACAAGGCATTGGCCATATCAAAAGTCTGTTCTTCAGTCTTTGTTTTTAAATCTCCCTTTCTAGCTCGGAACTGAAATTTTCTTTAATGAAGTCCTATTCTCCTCCTCCTGGACATTTTTTTTTTTTTTTTAAGAGGCCAGTCACTGTTGCTGAAATATTGGCATTGATTTCTTGTCCACATTCTTCCAAATAAAATATAATCACAGCATTTTTATTTAAGACAATAAGAATAACAAACCCCACATGTTTAAAGGTTTTGTATTCTTTGCAAACAGACAAAACAGAAAATGGTAAGTCAAATATTGTCCACATATGCTTTCAGATTGTAAATACCTGTATTTGGGTCTGGATTTATCGCATCTAATTTTAGCTCCCTTATAGGCTGAAAATATTTGGGAAAGGACTCCAGCCAAGTCCCTTTATAGCTGATGAACAGGGATGTCCAAATTTCTGACAATAGCCATCTTTTCCTTATTTGATTTTACAGAGAGCCAAAGCCTAGGGGCCAACCTAAGTTAGAGGGCCTACAAATAGATGCTGGAGTTAAGTGGACTGAAAGTTGTCATTGCAGTCAAGGAACTTATTGAAATGCACTATGAACTCCTCCACATGGACTGAAGGAATGGCAAAGTCCTGAAGTCTGAATGAATGGTTGAATCTTCCTCAACATTTCTTCACTTGATGGGACATATAAGAAAAGCAGCAGAATGAGGCAAGGATAAAGAAAAGATCTGGAGGCTACCTGGCACCTTGAGATCTTTTTGACTTACCACAACTGCTATGTTCTTTTCTGGAGCTTAGTCAAAAACCAGTTCTTTCCAGTCATCTTTTCTTTGGTTTGGTAGTCCTGGCATTGAACCCACATCTCCTTCTGTTCTTCTCCATTAACTTTGTATTTTTTCCCCCCAACTCATCATCAGAAAGATTTCCTTTTTTACAACAAAAAAGATTCAAAGCTGCAGAGAAGTTATCTAGGACTCCCATGTAGCCATAGTGTTTCCTACTACTGTTTATAAATATCTGGCTAAAAACTGCTTCAGTTTCTGCCTGACCTGGCATAGTCATTAAATTATGTGTAGTCTGAATATCAGAAAATTCTCTGAAATTTATGAGCATTCTTAAGGGATTTGTGAGGGAGGAGATTAGTGTTAGTAATGTCTCCATATGAATTACAAGCATGCAGCATGAAAGGACACCTAATTCATTCCCTTCCTTACTATTTTTGCCTGAAAAAGATTAACAAGCATGCTTGAAAATCAATATTGAACAGTAATGCATTATTACTTCTTAATGCATAATGGTGCTGCAAGAAGCAAAAAAAAAAAAGATTCTTTTTATCTTCTGCAAACTAGGAAGATGACCGTTGACCCTTAACAAAAATAATGATAGTTAATAAAATAAATTCAAGTCACATACCCCTGATTTGCCTTTGGAAGTCAGAGTCAGCAGTACATTCACAGGGCAACACACAACAGCTGGAAAGAAGAGCCCCATTCTCTGGCAACCACTTGTTGGATGATGTACACTCTGAGTTAGCTTAAAGATTTCCTGTGGAGTCAGAGCACTGGGTGTTCATACTTGTTCCTCAGTGTCCTGCTGCAAGGTCCTGTTATACTCCAGAATCATTATCACCTACTGACCTGGCCGGGCAATTGAAGGAGCACTAACCACTCAGCAGCTGTACCAGTTAAATGAGGATGTACTTTTAGCCCACTCAGCAACTGATGCTTGATGGGCAAAGAATCCTCACAATGAGGTTGAAAGGCTATTTTGGCTTGTAAGCATAAATGAAATGATGCAGCACACTGCCAATTACCCAGTGTGTGTCTCTTTTTTTTTTTTTTTTTAGCAAGGACTGCAGAACACGTGGAATTTGCTTATCCCATTTGACGATTTGACGTGTCAGTATACAGGCTCTTTCTGAAGTCCATGAGTTGTTTCTCAGATCCGTGTGTATTTTTTTGAGTTCCAACATTTCTTGATGATGTTAGGCCAGGAGCTTTTTTTTTTTTTTTTTTTTTTTTTTTTAATCTTTAGTCTCAACTCAGCTATCTGTATTGTTTACTCTTTATAATAATTGCCATGTGAAACCAATTTCTTTTTCTTCTGTCAGGGGCTCAGACTAGTCCACCTTATATTGACTCTTATTTCTTACATCTTACGATTTTTGCTTGTCATGTCATCCATTTCTTCCTGCTTTTTTTTTGTTGTTGTTGTTCGTTTGTTTTTGTGTGTGTTTGTTATTGCCGTACTTTGATCTCCGTTTATGTATACTGGCTTAGGCTGAACACAAAGCACACAGTCTTTATTACAAAGCAAACTTCTCTTTCTAGTTCTCTGTCTGGCAGCTATCTGGTCAGGTTATTTGGAGGTCTACAGATCCCAGTGGCAACATAAATCTTGAGGAAGAAGATTACCTGTCTCTGCCTGATTTTAATATATTAGGAAAAATCTCATGTGAGACAGCAGAAGTTGTAAAGACCTTCTTGTGAGTGACTGGAGCTAAGGAACTGTGGTTAGCAGGCATCTCCTTTTGCAGAATGTTTGCGGGGTGTGCATATCGTGATGTTACTGGTATTACTTTCATCAGCTATCCCTACAACTATTGGCAGTGGGCTTTTCAGAAGCTTCAGTGCAGGCCTTGATCTTCTTCTGTCAACTTTGTTAGGTGGCATTGACTTAGTGTGTGATCCTGTCTGTAGAGTGACTGGATCCTGGTCTTGAGTCTTGCAGAGCATATTGTGCTCTGGGGTGTTTTTGCACTGTATAGTATTAGAAACATAGATGCCCTTCATGATCAATTCTCACAGCCACAGACTGAAGCAATGTTGTAAGAACCTGAGAAATATGCAAGTTAATTGTTTAAGCTATTTAATTGAAATAATGGAGAACTTCTATAATGGGGAACTGATAGCAGATGTCTGTAGTTGTCAAAAGACCAAGGAAAGTCTGCAAAAGACATGGGACATATTGTACAGAGAAGGATGGAGAGGCAGGGGAATGTTTAAATATAGTGTAAACTGAACATGTGATGCTGTTAGTGATTGGACTTGCGTGCTTGTTTCTACCTGACAGATGCATGTGAGAAGATGGTAAGGAATGGATTAAATGTATGTGAAGAGAGGGATTCCTTGGGTTTGGGCTGCTGAATAGTTAGACTGTACTGTGGACTATTTGGTCATTAAAGAAGTCTTACAGTTCTACCTAGCACACTATTGGACGTGAAGAAACTTGTCAAATCGTTTTAGAACTAGATTTTCTGAATAGTTAAATTTGAAAGGAGATTAGAAACAGACTCTGGAACAGTCAGCTGGTGGGTGGACCACTGCAATAATATTTGGGATTCCTGGAGGCCATGTCTGTACACAAAACTAACCAAGGCCAACGCACAGTCCGGAGAACTGACCCATGATTGTCCTTATTTTCTGAAAGCTAACATGTTCAGTAGCATAGCTTTATTATATTTTATTGCATTTTGTAGAAAGAAACTTGGACATGGTTTGGGGCTATAGGACCGGGATGTTGCTTATAGGAGGTCTAGAAAAAGTAACCTGTTTGGAGGAGGGAAGAAATTTTAACCATGTGAACACAAACCATTCCACGCCATTTGACCTTAAAGATGGTGAACAAATCCTGAACCTATTTTCTCTACTAGAGTGGGATAGCCTGAGGTATCTGGAAAGCCGGAAGCCCCTGGGAGGTGATTACAGTAGAAGTGGCTGATGGTTTTGGGGAGAAGCATACCTGGAGGGACCAGCCAGCACCTGGAAGACAATTTGATGTTAAAAGCAGCAGCTGATCCTCAACTAGAAAAGCTGATATAACTGAAACAAAGACTTCTCATCTCTTATGGGAGATGAGGATTTGACCTGCAATGTTTTTATGTTCTCCTTATTGTCTTAAAGTTCACACCCTCACCTTCTTCTGCAAGCATAGTAGTTGAAAACTATACACATTTGGAAAATGTTCCTGTAGACCTTACTCATATGAACAATTTGTCCTGACTTCAATGGGATTGTTCATATGAGTAAGAATTGGAGTGAATGTGTGCTTTTAAACAGTTCTGTATCTCTCTAATCTTGTTTTGTCAAATGTTGCTTGATGAAGCTTGGAAGTTACTTTAGCAGATATATATGGGGAGAAAATAGTTTAAAGAGAAGACTGACTGTTCCCTTTTGGCTTTCATTTATCAACGTACTCAAATGTGCATGTTTGTGAAACTGAATCTTTTCATCCATTGCCCTCCCATTTGTCATCTTTTGTTGCATCTGTGTATTTCCCTTCTTGATAACTCCTGTTATGACTATTTATGTAAGCTTTAAAATTTTTTTTTCAGTACTTTTAAGCCAAGAATTTAAATAAAAAAGCAAAACTGTTATATAAAAGCCTGTTTTAAATAGGTATTAGCAAAATAATGACTCAGGGAACAGTTACTTAAATAGCTAGAGACTTGTTATCTAACATCAGAAGAAATTCTCATTTAGGAAGATAGTTGATTCTGTACTCATGTAACAATTCAGATATAAATTCTAAACCCTAATAATAAAAAATATATTTTCCTTATCACTTATGATACTGTTTAAGCTTTTAATTACAACCCCATATATATTGGCTTCTGCTTTTTAGCAGTGTGTTGGATGACATTTGCATCTGCATGCCCAAGATGAGGAGCTGAGGGTTCTACTATAGATGCTGTATCCATGAATCTGTTTCTAGAAAACACGTATGAGTCCCCACTAGCACCTACTGCATGTGCTGAAGCATGATTTAAATTCCGTAGAGGTAAATGTAAAGGTAGCAATAGGCAGAGATAATTTCTGTGGATCATATCACTTTCCATGTTACCATGCAAACCTCTTTGAAACTTCCTAAACCTCTGAATCAGCAGTTTCCTTGAACCAAACGTTTGTATTACGGAGACAGAAACGGATCTTATATTTCTACGTACATAGATTTGCACACTGGGCTGCCATTCCTTGCTTTGCAGATTGATGGCATTACCAGAAGTACCACATCTGTTTAGAAAACAATACATAAAACTGGGGATAAAGGTAAAGATTGTTATACACAGCTTCCAGCATAGCAATGATTCTGTCCACTGTAAGAATGCTAAGCAGAGCTGCAGTTGGAAACATTCCACCGAAAGCAAAAGTTATATTTTAGTTTTTAGTTTCCTTGAGCAAGTTATCAAAGATATATATAAAAAAAATCAAATTAATAATAAAAAAATTTTACCCTATTATTTAATACTGAAGGGTCTAAAATCATTAACTGATACTGCTGCTCTAAAGCAGCAGCATGCAACAGGAGGATGGTAGCTATCTCAGAATACATAAGTGTGAAGTGAAGAAAATACTACAGGTTACTCACATTAAGGAATGCAGAAACTTCCATGACTCATTTTATATCAGCATACATTAAATTTCAAAGCCGTAGATACACACCTCTAGGTATT
>VXAL01005104.1:997-24396 GCA_013399475.1 Chauna torquata | reverse complement strand
CATATGTCTGCCTTAAAACATAAATTCCATGAGAAATAATAGACATGAACCTAAATAAGCACAAAATTAGACTCAATTCTTTGCTGAAACTGGCCTCAAAGACTATGGGATGAAGTAATAGAAAAAAACTGTTTGAACTTATAAACAGATAGATATATAGATAAAAGCAATTATTCACTAATCCAAAGAGCTGCTGTAGTAGCCCACATTTTAAATAGTGGGTAGATTAAAAATAATATTTCAAGTCAGTAATGAGTATGAAAATCATTTATAGGCAGGATATTTAGGATATTTGTAAACAAATATACTTACAAACTTTCAAAAGGAGGTAAAAGGCTAAGAAAAGGCATCTTTTAAAGAAGCCATTGATTTTTCTTCATCTGAGAATTTTTAATTTTGACAAGAATAATGAATCAAAACAAACGCTTCTGTTACTGCTTTCTTCTAACAAATGCTTCTGTTACTGCTTTCTTCTAGTAGCAGAAAATATTTTATGTATCTGGACTGTGAAGCTAGAAGAGGGCGCTAAAATGAGGGGAATGCTTTATATTCTTAATCCAAGAAAAGATTTTGGGCCCAGTTTAGTTGCCCACACGTGGGTGTCATGTCATTTGAGATCACAGAATCACAGAATCACAGAATCGTCTAGGTTGGAAGAGACCTCCAAGATCATCTAGTCCAACCTCTGTCCTAACACTAACAAGACCTCCACTAAACCATATCACTAAGGGCTACATCTAAACGTCTTTTAAAGACCTCCAGGGATGGCGACTCAACCACTTCCCTGGGCAGTCCATTCCAATGCCTAACAACCCTTTCAGTAAAGAAGTTCTTCCTAACATCCAACCTAAACCTCCCCTGGTGCAACTTTAGCCCATTCCCCCTCATCCTGTCACCAGGCACGTGGGAGAATAGACCAACCCCCACCTCTCTACAGCCTCCTTTAAGGTACCTATAGAGAGCGATGAGGTCTCCCCTGAGCCTCCTCTTCTCCAGGCTAAACAACCCCAGCTCCCTCAGCCACCCCTCATAAGACTTGTTCTCCAGACCCCACACCAGCTTCGTTACCCTTCTCTGGACTCAAAAATCTCATGAAAGATCTCATGAAGTCTCTCTCCTGGCCTCTAGGTACTATTCCATGAAGGTGTTTCTTGGTCACATTCCTGACATAAACTCATTGTGGTTTTATAGCTATTGCAGAGGACAGGGTTTCTTCTGGTTCTGAGCATATAGGATGTGATCTTGCTTGCTGTAAGAGTACTACAGCTGAATTTCAACACCTGCCTACAACTCAAGGCCAGATACTTGCTTTAAGTGTTCAAATGATTTACCAGCGCTATCCTGGTCTACTGTATCAGTGGTACACAAAAAGCTTTCTTTAACATTTGCAGACTATAATAATTAACTGAAGAATACATCTAATGTTTTCCACAATTAATTGTTTCTTTTTTTTTTTTTTTTTTTAACTCCACAGGCTTTTCAATGTTTTGTTCCTTTCTTTTAGGTTGGTTGTTACTTGAAGACCCCTAAATACCCAATTTGGTTGGTATGCAGTGAAAGCCACTTCAGTGTGCTTTTTTGTTTGGAAAAAGATTTACTAGGTGACTGGAAAACTGAACGGAGATTTGATCTGTATTATTATGATGGCTTGGCCAACCAGGAAGAAGAAATACGGTTAACAGTAGGTATGTACAACACAGTAACCCCGCATTTCACCTCATGTGGAGGCAACAGCATCATATCAAAAAGAAGAATCCAATAACACAAACAAAGTTAAACAAATTTATGATGGTCTCAGGCATTAAAAGATTATTTGTGGGCCTGTTTTCTAATTTCCATAACTAGTTTTGATGATTAATTTGAAATTAGAGCTCACCATGCAATTTTGAGGACAAGCTCTTGAAAGGGTTAAAAGCGAGCTACTTTATACAGATTGCTAAATCTTTCAGTCACTCTGATTTCCAAGCAGCAGATTGTGATCTGGCCTATTCGTACTCCCAGGGCTGTAAACCATATTTAGCTACTCCCATTCTCCTTCACCTGTTTCCACATGTTTTCTACAGGCAGAAAGTGCAAGTCTTCTGTTCCTTAACCCTGCATGCATGTGATAAAGTGAACAGAGAAGGTGAGGAAGCATGAGATCCTTGCCTCCAAACCAAGCTGCTTCAAAGATGGCAGTAATCTGCCAACGAAGACTAGTCTCTTACCTGCTTGTGAGCATACCTGGAAACACAAGCATGCAAAAGATCTTCTGACTTGTTAAACTCATTCTTTCAGGAAACCATGTCAAATTATGGCGCTGGTTTTACAGAAATTGTGTTTCTGGAACTGGAAGACAGTTGGACAAGCAGTATTCTGATGCTTAGAAAGCTCCTACTCATTTCCATATTAAGATATTCTTGACCACTAAATTCATATTTGCTAATAATATCCTTCTTATCTTTTGTTTTCTTTCCTTCAATATATTTATACAATCTAATGAAATTCCTTCTCCATCCCAAGAAGCCACTCTACTGTAATCCTCTCTTTAAAAATAGGCTGTTGGTTTTCCTTGTTTGAATCTACATTCTGATTCTTGGACAGGATGAGTTGTACATGGGTGTTGTATGTTCTAATTAAGGCCATGTGGCAAAGCTGTTAGTATGATGGGAGTGTTAGAGGCCTTTAACATCTCACAAGGTTTGGTAATGAATGCAATAGTCTTTCTCCCTGATATTTATCCTCTTATTTTAATTAAAATCCATGGCATTCTATTGCAGTGATCACATTATAAATTATCTCAACAAATTTTTCAATCTCCAGAGAATGTAGCTGCCAACTAGTTCCCACACAGTCTGTCCCAAATTCAAGAAGATTTATTAAAACAGATTGTACAAAAAATCACTGTATCTTCACTTCGAGAAAACATATTGTAAATATGAACATATTACAATCAAAACAATAATAATTACCAAAAAAAAATCACCTTTTGCATAGGCTAATAGTTTTTTGAGGCATGCCTTTTAGGCTGAACTTTTTCCATTATTTATTTAGCAATTATATATTGTCAATATGAGAGAAGTAGTCCCTTTGTTAGTTTTGTGCTATGGAGGTGTCTGTAGTCTTACTAGTTTCTGATGATTCAAGAGAATTGCTACATACTCGTGACTAAGTAAAGAGGGGATTTTCCCTTGAGGTAGGGGGATTCTTTGTAAGTGACATAGATGATACAGTTCAGCATAGGACTGGAGAGATTGAGACACGTTCATTTTATTCTGTTGTGTCATGTAGCATATGGTCCAAAACAGGTGTCCTTTTCTGTTTTTTGCTCATTAATAAATCAGGGACATTTCCAAAATCCAGATGTACCCAGCACTCTGAGATTCTTGGATAAGAAAGTGCTTAGAGTTTGTATATATTTTTCTCTTCATTATTCAACCTGTTGTGACATAACTGTGTATTTCTACTCAAAGATTAAACTTGCACTGAGAGGTAAATATCTTTTTGTTGTGGCTACAGCCTCTTCCAGGGATGAGTCCTAGTAAATCTTTTGTTATCTGTGACATTCTGCAAAAGGCTGTAAAACGCAAATAGTTTTATCATTCCAGAGAAATGCTTTCTTAGTTCTGGCTATACAGTAATCCTTTGTTAGGTCTGGAGAAAAACTGAAATTACTTTACATCTTAAAGGTGACATTGATCATAAATCTAAACTATGCATACAGTGCCAGGTAGAAATATCACAATGCTAAGTATTACTGGTATTTCCATCATGGAAATATCAGGAAGCTATGATGATTAGGCAGAGATGTAATATGAAGTCCTGGGTGCAGCACAGCCAGATCTCACTGGTGCTGGTTAGCAAGGTTGTTTGCTTTTCACTAGCAATGTTCCTTGAAATGTAGATCTTGTTTATAATTATGAAGATTACAATCAAGGTAACTTTTCAGGAAATCTTGAAGAAACTACACTGGGCAAGAAGGGCAAAAAAGCCAGAAAGTAAGAACAGAATTACATTTTGGGGGTAATAGCAATTGCTGCTTTGTGTTAAATCACCATCAAAACTATGTGGGATTGAAACTTTGCTCTGCTTCTCATACTCATAATCATTTACCAAAATGTAGACATGAAATATGAAGTTCCTTCCTAAAAGTAGGCAGTGTCTACTGGTGACTTCAACGTGCTATCCAATGTGCCAGTGTATCTAAATTAATCACATTCTGCATTTTGCTCATGTGCTTTTGTCAGTTGTTTAGGGACTCAGTGGACATTCTGGGATTTTTGTTCCAGGTCACACAGAGCACTTGTATGAAAGAACATGTAGCTCTGCTTGGAGAATTACTACTCTTTTCTAGTATATACAGTTAATGCCTACCTATGTTAATATTTATAATATATTGTCTCCAAGTGAATATAGTGAATCTTGCCTCCAAGATATAGTGAATTTTTGTACAATCTGTTTTAATAAATCTTTTCATATCTCATTGGTGCATACCTTGAACTCAGTATACTTTTAAAGGTGTTTTCAAAATGCAGCTGAATGATTGCTAAGAAAAATATAACTGGCTTTCTCCAAAGATTCTTCTAGAGCCATAGCCACCATTTTCAGCATCTTTGCACATCCCACAGAAGGAAGTACAAGCAGTGAAATTAGCAGATGTCCAGATACTGGAGACAGCTTCTAGGCAAGGCTGGTATATTGATTATTTCAAAACAGTTTTGTGCCAAAGTAAAGATGACATTGTTCCAATGTGCAAAAGGCCTCTAGAAAAGTGATTAATAAAATGTCACTTCCTAATGGTGCCTTTGAAATTATGAATAGTATGTCTTCTCTCAGTGATTCGCTGTTCCAATGCCACTCTTCTGAACTCGTATTCATCATATCTCTTGAATAGCAAGTTTGTCCATAACTAAGCTGGCACCTAGTTTCTCGCTACCCTTAGCTTAGGATGTGTGCATAGATTAAAGAGATCATACTCAGGTCCTTCTTACTGTTGGTGACTCCGAGATGGAAGAGTGTAACATCAGTGTTCCTTGCTCCAAATGAGTTATGTGAAACACTTCAGCACAGTTTGTTAGTTAAGTAACTCAGCTAAATGTTCTTTGCCTGCTCCTAAGGTACTCCTGTAGTGATACCTTTTTTTTCATGTTCCTTTGTGTGAAAAACATCTATTCAAAATCTCCTGGTTGGAAGAACTCAAATCTAAAAATGACAAAATTCAGCAAGTTGGCAATGACTGTGAAAGGCAGCCGTGCCATATGGCTGTCCTCTACTAGTGCTATGATTAGGACAGTGAATGTTGCTTCTTACTATGAGAAGATCCAGAACATCAGCATCAGGAATTCCTAGAGGGTCCAAACACTGTTGGAGACATCTAACAAACTGTTACGGACTCTTCAATATTAGGATGAAAAAGGCCTTTTGAATCTTGGAAGATTCCAGTGTATCTCTTAAGTTCCTGAGGTTCTAGGGTAAAACTGCCAGTAGTTTATGTACTTTTAAATTTTATTAATTTCTATTACTCCAGCCCCTACAGTCATTCAGAGTTTTCTGCAGGTATTTATACTGACCAGATCAACAGGCAAGGGAGAGTCAGGTAATCTCTCCGACATCAGGAAGCCAGATATATATGAGACTGGCGGTAGTGAATATGAGAGCAATTGCCTCCCATCCTGTCTACAGCAGTATCACTGAATTAGATCCATATCCTGCACCCTGCCTTGGCATCGTTAGTTGCTCACAACCTTCCCATGAGCTGGATGACAGAAAAGAAAGAAAAAAAAAGGAACCCTAGTCTGCTGCAGTTTAAAATGTTTTACTCCAAAACAGGAAACAGCTGATCAGACTGACATCCAAGCTAGTGGCAGGATGTTTTCTCCCTGGGAAATTCAGCAGCTACTTTCACTGTTGACAGATCCAGTGTCTGAGACACTGACCTCTCTGTTTTCCCCGGAACAATGCAATTGCCCTCCATCCCAAAGGAATGCTCAGAGCCTGTGGTAGCTCTCTTATATCCAATACAACACTGTCTTCATAGAATCTTAGAATCATAGCATGGGTTGGGTTGGAAAGGACCTTAAAAGATCACCTAGTTCCAACCCCCATGCCATCGGCAGGGACACCTCCCACTAGATCAGGTTGCTCAAAGCCCCATCCAACCTGGCCTTGAGCACTTCCAGAGATGGGGCATCCACAACTCCGGGCAGCCCATGCCAGTGCCTCACCACCCTCATAGTGAACAATTTCTTCCTTATATCTAATCTAAATCTGCCCTCTTTTACTTTAAAGCCATTACCTCTTGTCCTATCACTACATGCCCTTGCCAAAAGTCCCTCTCCAGCTTTCTTGTAGGCCCCCTTTAGGCACTGGAAGGCTGCTATAAAGTTTCCCCAGAGCCTTCTCTTCTTCAGGCTGAACAACCCCAGCCCTCTCAGCCTGTCCTCACAGGAGAGGTGCTCCAGCCCTCTGATCATCCTCATGGCCCTCCTCTGGACTTGCTCCAACAGGTCCATGTCTTTCTTGTGTCGGGGGCCCCAGAGCTGAATGCAGCACTCCAGGTGGGGTCTCATGAGAGTGGAGCAGAGGGGGAGAATCACCTCCCTCAACCTGCTGGTCACGCTTCTTTTAATGCAGCCCAGGATACATTTGGCTTCCTGGGCTGCAGGCGCACATTGCTGGCTCATGTTGAGCTTCTCATCAATCAACACCCCCAAGTCCTTATCCTCAGAGCTGCTCTCAATCCCTTCTCCACCCAGCCTGCATTTGTGCTTGGGATTGCCCCGATCCATGTGCAGGACCTTGCACTTGGCCTTGTTGAACTTCATGAGATTCGCACGGGCCCACTTCTCAAGCCTGTCAAGGTCCCTCTGGATGGCATCCCTTCCCTCCAGTGTGTCAATGGCACCATTCAGCTTGGTGTCGTTGGCAAACTTGCTGAGGGTCCACTCAATCCCACTGTCCATGTCACCAACAATGGTGTTAAACAGCTCTGGTCCCAATACTGACACCTGAGGAACAACACTCATCACTGGTTTCCACTTGAACATCAAGCTGCTGACCACTACTCTTTGAGAGTGACCATCCAGCCATGAGTGATCCATCCGTGAATCCATGCCTCTCCAATTTAGAGACAAGGATGTTGTGCGGGACAGTGTCAAATGCTCTGCACAAGTCCAGGTAGTCTTCTTCCATCTGTGCACTTTTTCAACAGTCAAGGGACAGTCTTCATTTCAAGGATGAAGGAATCTTGACTCAGTTTGGACTGGACTTGGGATTTCCTATTCAAGTGTAGGACTTCTGCTGTCCTTAGTATTTGATTAAAGAAAATTGCTTTCTTAGAAATTATGGCATTGACTGCAAAATAAAATCCTCATGATAGCCCTCCACCATATTTGTTCATCTTCTAGTCCGTGTTTTCCTCAAGACCATCTCTATATTGATAAACTAGCCTGGGTCAGGTCATGGGTCTGAACACTGTCCCATGCTTATCCTTACTGTTAAGTAGTCAGCACAATTCTGGGCAGGTTTCTGGTCCAGACCAACTAACACTGGGCACGATCTGAGGATCATTCCCAACAGCAACTTTGCATTCAGTCACTCCCTTTCAGTCATTAGGCTGCCATCACATGAACAGGCAATAGAACATGAGCTAAAAGGCTAAGAGGTTTGCAGTGTGAGTGGTGGTGACTCTTGTCTATGCTATCACACCCATGGGTTGACTTCCTAGAAGCCACTGCAGTGCGGAATTAAACAGACATGTACCCCAGCCTCTAATCATGAATGATATGTCTCTGCAGACACAACTCAGATGTGCACTGAAGATAAAGAAAATGATCTTACTCCTCCACTTGAGCACTGCATTAGGACAAAGTAAGTGAAAACTACAGTTTTCATACAGATATTTCCACTCATTGATGTAAATAATATATATAAGGCTGGAGTGTGGTCTTTAAATACAAGGCCAATTACTGTCATTAGGATTTTCATGACCATTTTGAGGTCTATGTGATATTAAATGATGGATTTTTAAAGAATTTATCCAAGTCATACTGAAGTTAATGATAACATTTTCAGTTTACTGGGATATGAAAGAAGCAAAATGGGGAACTTTCACTGGGTAAAAGTATCAGCTTTATATCAACTCCACCAGCAGGACTTTGAATGCTGCTATCTGTGTATCTTTGGAGCAAGAAGTGAAAGCCTCATTGTCAATGCCTGTAAAAGCCAAGCAGCTTCAGATTTCTCTTGTTATTTCCCCCCTCTCCCTGTCACATTTTTTCTGTTAAAAAAAAAAAAAAGGCAAAACAAATAAAGACAGTGACTGCTAAACAGCGTGTTCACACAGGGCTGCCATTGTGAAGTTACAGAAAAGTAGAAGAGGCATCCTGCAACATGACAGCAGTGACATTAGTTCAGGCTCCCTGCACATATAGATTGTATTGATTCCTCTGTTTAAGTGAAACATAAGCATGACTACAAACAAAGATAGATAATATATAGCCTCAAAAACCCACACAGTGGGTTGAATAATGCATACAACTATTTAAAGTTACACTTTGAATATCTACCATTCCTGGCATTGCATCAAAGGTATGCAAAGTTTTGGTAATGATATTTGTTTATTTTAAATTCCCTGCTTTAATCTGTTGGAGAAGTAAATTACCAGCAAATTCCAGTGTCAGTTAATTTTTTTTGTACCATTCCTAGGACTGTCTGATTTTCCCTGATCAGTCTGTCTCCTTGTTTTCAGTATTCTCCATTTGCTTTGAGTATATTTATTTAAGCATGGCCTTGCTGTTAAAGGTTTTTCATGTCACATTTTTCCTTTTTGTTTTAAGAACTTTTCTTCCAACTATGAAACAGTATATAAGGAAGAGTAAAAACAAACCAAACTAACCAACATTTTAACAAATTGAGAGAGATAAAAGAAATATTTTCTATCATACAGCTATGGAAAATAACAATAAAATATTTTTATTAAAGCAAGCAAAACAAGCAAACGAACGGAGCCATTACTCCTTTTGACCAAGTGCTCATAATGAAGCTCATTATCAAACCTTTCTCATCAAAAAATGCAGGATAATTTTTCTGACAGTATGGAGAATTTCACAGTCTGAACAATCAGAACTGAAATTACCCATTGTTTCCAAATTTTGCTTGTTTTTTTTTTCCCTTTCTTTCATGACTTAGTTCTGTTTCAATCCATGAAAAGTCGTACCAATTGCTTACCCTATACCTGAACACCACCATCCTGTAGTGCATTGATTTATATGCCTAACATCTGTCTGCTGTTTGTTTTCTTATCCTCTCCCAGTGGAAGAACTGCATATGTAATAGGTCATTTCTGTATTTAGATGTTTTCATTATTATTATTATCAGAGGAGAAGAGTTGTTTTGCTTCTGCAGAAGGAGGAGGCTTATGTTTTTATTCCCTGACTTACAAAATGTTGGAAAACAGAGATTTGAGTTTAAAGCAGGTAACAATTCACATGGCTAGAACAAATAGTCACCAACAAGTATCACTTCAACCTGCAGGCTCCCAGCCACAGAGCCAGTGCTAGTACATGTACTTTTATTGTGGTTTTCAGCTCTAGACATCTCTGGAAGTAGTCAGATTCTGACCAAGAGATGTCTGGAATGTGGTTGTTTGGGAGATGCCATGCAGATGTCTGATTCCATTCTCCCCTGAAGAATACTCTTATATCACAGTCACAATCCTCAGCGGCTGTCTGCACTGGCGGAAATAACATCTGTTAGCTCTGCCTGAGGGGAATAAACTTTGATCTGATATTATAATCTGAATCCAGCAATATATTTTGTTAACACTCTAGTGTCAGCTTTCCTTTGTGGTAGTGGAACTGTATGACACATAGTTGATCTGTATTCCTCAAAGTGAGATATTCAGTAGAAGTTTGGTAGATTTGGAGAAGAGAGCATGGGCATTTCATTCTTAATTATTGGTGTGCTCTAAAACAATGCGAAATGATTAGTACAACAGATGTACTCTGAATGTTATTTGATACTGAGCACTGTTTAGGGCTTGAACCAGTTCCTCTTGGGTTCAGTGGAAGTATTCCCATTTGCTTCCATAACCCTTGGATGAGGTTGTAGTTGAACTGCATGAGTCCAATGTTGTTTTAATATTGCTAATCTGATAAATTATAATTGAATCAGCAGGTAGAATATGGGTTCTGTTTGAATTACATTGTGGCAGGACAGCTTGGGGAAATGATCACGCTGCATTGTCTGGACCATTTTGTTTCTGTCTCTAAAGAAATGACTCTTCAGCACATGTGAATGAGGTTCCTCACTATTCGATGCTTTTTCTTGTGCAGATTCAATAGAAAAATTTTTGAAGTTATCTCTGTATGAGCAAACTGGCAAGGGCTGCTTTTCAGTCCACAAACAGCTCAAGAAAAATAGTTGGAAAATAAATACAGGAGTTAAGACTTGTTATGAAAGTTACCTTGAGTCCTGCTTCTGAATATATTTGTCTGTTTAAGCTCTTTATTGAAAGGCTGTTTTAAAAAAGGGCAGTTCCTCACTGCATAGTGATTAGCAATGTCTTAAGCCATAACAGCAAAAATAGTATCAGCACATGTTAATATTTTCACCGAGTGCAGTGTGTCCTCAGAGCAGATTTCATTTGGAGTCATTTGGCCCCTGCAGATCCCTCTCAAAGCTTTAATCACCCTGGTGAGATAGGAGGTGATGCCTTGGGAAGACTATACACAAACATAAAGGATGATTTGGTGGCATTTGCAGAAAAATCCAATGGGGACAGAAGATGGCAATTGTACTCCCCACTTGGATTTTTTTTTTTTTCTGGGGGTAAGGTGATATTCTGAACCTCTGGCAGAGACAGCTCTCTGCACAAATGCCAGACTAGGTCAACTATTCCCAGCTAGGACATACTCTGCTATTAGCTTAAGATGTATGGTATCACTGTTGTCTACTGCTACTAAACCCTGGCACAAGGACACCCATTCTGCATTTTTTTTTCTTTTTCTCAGCAAATTCAAAAAAGGAAGTAAAAAATTCACAGCAAGTCCAATTTTCCATCCTAGTTTACTTGCACTTTCACTGGGGCTCGTTGTGGACTGAAAAAAAATCCCTCAGATTATCACTTTCCTTGAGACCTTGAGCTAAATACTGCATAGATTCAGTTTTTGGTTTTGTTTTACACGTAAGTGACTTGCTCAATGAAAGGAATGAGCTGTCATACCCTTGCTGACATATCCTTTCCTCTGTGACAAAAAGAATGTGGCTTGCAGTCTGGCAAGTCATTGTTGTCCCCGCCCCCTCACCCATGTCTTAGCACTGTACTCCTGCACTCTGAGACATATTTTCTAACCAGATCTATACATTTGACAATGGGAATGCAATAGTTTAGTTCTCAGAAGATCTGGACCATGAATTTGCAAATATGAGCAATGCCACGGACAAGGGTACCATTCACGTAATGAATGACTCTGACTGTAGCGTGAGTTGACTCACCTCAGCCCAGCAAGGTCATTGGAGAGGCTCATCCTGGTTTCACTGCTCTTGGTTCACCCGTTTATCTTCTGCCATGCTTTGAAGACACATTTGGTGACAAATGCAGGATTGGCACCTTCTTAGCACTCACAGTGCTGGTCACATTCCTGGAGTGGACAGCTGAGCAGCACCAGCAAATACAGAGCCAGGAATTTAAAAGATGGAAGATTTTTGTGCGCATGCCTGTGGACTTACTTAGAAACAAAGTCCTCAGTATACATCTTTAGTGTTATTCTGAAGAAGGAATGAGACAGCGAAAAAGCAAAACCTCCCCATAGAAAAAGCGCAACATTAGCATTAGAGAGATCCAATGAATACTTCAAAGGAACTAAGAATAGGAGCAAGAATAGCTGTTAAATGAAATTATCTGGTTTCAGAATCTTAGAGTCACACAGCTCCTAATCAGAGGCTTGTCCGTATAGGAATGTGCAAATTGCCTTGTAACAGCTAAGAGAGAGCATTCTGGTTATATACAGTTAATTCTTGTACCCATCTTGGGGACTGCCTATAGTCTTTGCAAAACCAAGGTTCTTCTGAATCAGCTGCTGCTGAGGCCTCTTTATTGCCTAGAAGAGACTGGATGAAACATAAGAAGACTGATCTCCAAGCTTGGGCACCTAAAATTAGGGGCACAAGTACCTCACTTCCCTTCCTTTCCCTTGGAGAAGATGTGATTAGTTACCCCAAGTGAGTCCATCCTAAGCTGTCTGAAGTTGGTTGGATGGTTTAGAGATGTTGGTTTACCTTTCCAATGACCTGATTAACTTACAGATGTAAAACAATTGCTTTTATTTCTAGGTGGCAAGGAGCTGTTATTGACTGGAATGGCACAGAACCGATCTTGTGACTGACCTGACCTGCACTTTATTTGTAAAGAAAAAAAAAGGAAATGATGGAATTAGCACATTCCTATTCCCACCAATACAGGAAATAGGATAAGAGTTATGCTGTTTATGATGAGGAAGAATGACATGGTTGTGTGCAGGCTGGAAGAGTTTCACCTCATTCACCTCATGCTTCAGATATTTTGCTTATAATATAAACAACACTTACATAAATTCTTTGTCACTGCCTTTAGCATACAGCTTCTAAGCGTAGACTGAGTTTCCCATGCCAAATGACGGTTACAGATGAAGCAGTGAAGTTGTCAATATCCCCTTGAGGTCCCTTTCTGGATCCACGCTGTATCCTGCAATTGTTTCCAAAAATCTGATGAAAGAAGCTGAACCTGTTTCTGTCACTGTACTTGCCTTCTCTGTATTGCCTAGTTCTTCACCTACAACACTCCAGTGCAAGTATAAAATATCATCCAAGAAATATATAGTCACTTTGTTACCATATGTTAATAAGTCTTATTTGGCACTGAATGTATTGGTAACCACATGGACTTTTCAGATAAAGCCAGACCTACACAAAGTTCTTGTGTTATAAAATTTGCAGTAAGGCTTGTGGTTTTGTGTTAACAGAACACACTAGTATGTTCCTTATTCTGGGTGCAATTCTGTACTGTGTTACAATGCCTCACAATGATGTAGTCCATTCTCCTTTCTGGATGGGAGAAAGCTGTTTAAGTATCTTTACTTTTCTATCAGTGCAACTACTTATACTCTAGGTTTTATTTACATCAAAGTGGTAGATAAGATCTGTGGTTTGCTTCTTCATTATTACAAGAAAACAGAAACACTGTTAGGTTTGAAATGTAAAGAGTACCTATCTGCGATAGATACTGTTTTTCATGATTAAATAAAGTGCATGTGTGAAAATGATGTACTGTGGAGATGTACCGTGAGGTACCAAAACAAGAGTTTGTATTCTGAAATGAATTCTTTAAGTTTATTTTGGCAACAATTTACTAAAATTGGAACAAGTTACTGAAGTGAAGATTGGAAAAAATGCTTTGGAAAAAGTTATTTGCTAGTGGAAAAGCTGCAGATAAATGGTGTTTCTAGAATTATTTGTCTCTTTTGAGAGTAAGTATCTTATGAGAATTTAATGCAAGACTTTTACTTGCTGATATTTATCATATCACCTTCTTACTAGTAAGTATGCAAACTTCTCTGAGTCCAGATAAACTGGTTGGTATTTTCAAAATCAATTTCCAAAAAAAAGTCAGTGTCCTACTGTGTGCAGCCTAGAGATACGAAACTGTCTGTGCAAATACAAATTTCAGGGAATTAGCACTTGAGCTAGATTTGGAAACTAACCCGAATATAAACCATAACACACTACCAGAAAAGTTTAGATGGTCTGTGAATGAACATCTGTCTCCCCTTTTGCTTCCCATTCACTCAAGCTGTCTATATGCAGTAAAGCATCTCAGAGTTGCAGGCATGTTAATGTTATTTGATTCAGTGTAATGTAATTTGTTTGTTTTAGATCAGATAGGCAAACTTCTTTCTTTAAACTTTGTGAGATGAAGATCCCCCATTCAGCCTCAGAGTCATAGGCAGCATCACATTCCCGACTCAGAGCCCATTCCTGACTCTCCTACAGGTATATTACGTGGCCTTTTGCAAACCCCTTCATCTCAGTGTATTTAGGGGGTATGTCTATACTGTCAGCTGTAGGTGAACTCAAGACTGCCTATAAGATGCACTCATCATCTAAACTTCAAGCACTCCAGTTCCTCAATAAGAGACTGCCTCAGTGAACTTCAGTATTTCTGGGAGTGGGATATCCCAAACATTCAAAGATCCCAGATCCAGACCTCTCATTAATATGGCTTGAAAAATCAGTGGTGTCAGCCAGTCCACCAGCTCATGTTAAATCTTTGCTCCTCTTGAATATTTTTTGTGAACTACAGTCCACACTTTGTTTCATGGTGCAAATGTAGTCTGATTTTCCCACCTGCCTCACAGGACAGCTATAACATAAAATAAGATTTTTTGCGGAATGCATTTGGGCAGAAAATAGTGTAGAGATGAAAAATGATGGAAGATTTTTGGGACCAGGTGTAACAAAAAAACTCCTTTCTGGATTTTTCAATCTAGTAAACCTAAACCATTTGCTTTAAAGCACTGCTTTAAAGTATGTCACTTTGGAGATGACCTTCCACTCCCTGATGGAAGAGCAGCAAACATAAGTGTTCCTCTGGGGAGCAAGGGAGCTGCCTTGTTACAGCCCAGATTTCATCTGGCTAAAGTATGGATGTCTCCAGCGCAGATGTGTTTGGGGGAGCTGTTTCTCTGGGCTTCCTGTAGAGTTGAAACAGGTATTAGGGTGTGATTTATCTTTGCTTTTGGACAAGAAGAATTGTGCTCCAGACTGTAGGGTTATAAACTGAGTATAAATGGAGCCCAGGGGGATTGCCTCAGATGAACTTCACCTCTCAAGATGTAAGGATTTTTCACAGTATAAGAAAGAGTCGAAGATTAATGAATAGGGCTTGGAAAGGGATTGTATTTTATGATTTATCTTGAAGGATAAATGAAGATGAGAGGGAGCCCTGAACTCTGATCCTCTTTTTAAAACAGACTGCAAAGACTGAGGCTCCTTTTTCACTGGTTATGGAGAATATTTTTGTTGAATCTTAATTTCTATTACAACAGAATCCCAGTGAACCAGATCTTTCTTATTCATTATTTGTAATTATGTCCACATATATTTGTTGTGCAAAGTCCACTGTCTGCCATCTGTTTAAGATGAACTAACTCAAGATTCACCTGTACCCTCAGTCATGAAGACAGAAATAAAACAGTTGGACCACTTTACCGAACCAGCACCACTGTAGGGTAATTCCACCAAGCTGGAGCACAGCATTGGTAAGCCCCTTCCACTATCTTTTCTCGTGACGCCTACAAGCAGTATCTTCCTCCTCCAGGGCTCAATGACAGTGTCCTTACTAGGCAAAAAAGATGGCTTTTGAGATTTACTAAGGCATCCTTCAATAAAGAGGAAACAGGCAACCAAAATACTTATGTAGAGATTCCTCTTCTGCAGAAAAACAAAACAAAACAAAAAAACAAGAGCATTGCATCTACCACTTTCTGCATCAAGAAAAAGACTCTCATATTTTAATTTGATAACAAAGCACAAGAGGTTATTTAAGAGATCACAGAGCTTTTTGAATCAAATGATCAGGCAAGAGAATGAAAATATTACAAGGCAATGCAAAAACCTTTGTACATACCTGTGCAGAATCATATCCTGTTGTAGCAGTTTACATCTAGTTTTTTAATTACGTTTTCCTTTCCATTGTTTCCCATTTTCTTTTTCATTGCCTGATGAACGTGACTTCCTGAAATGAACAAAACAACTGTTTGCTAATTGTGCATTAAAAGACACTGGCACTTGGCCTCTATGTATATCTTAAATTCATTTTCTTTCCATCTGTGGTATGAAAAATACACCCTCTGCTGAAACGTGATGCCTTAGCTAACAACAGACATGGCGTATTGTATATGCAGATGATTGTCTAAGCTGAAGTGCTATTTTGGTAAGGTGTCATATATATCGCATTTGTGCAAAATGTATATTTAACTTTGTCTTGTACAGAATGTCCCATGAAAATAAAACATTTAAAGCAAATAGTAGCATCCTAGATTTCCTCCGCGTTTTTTTAATAATTCATTTGTTAGTGGAAATTAATCTGAGAGATTAGATTGTAAATATTTCATGGGCCTCCTCATGTCAGTGGAATAATAAAAAGAAGTTGAGCTTCCCTCTTTCTGAGCAGAACTGTAGTGCAGTTGGAGAGACAGGACAGAGTAAGCCATCCTGAGCTCGGTGGTGTTACACTTAGGCAGCTACAGGTGCTTAAACCAACTGGTCTGAAGCTAGTTTAAAACGTGAGGTACTATCTGCCTCCATGTCCACTATGTTCTGTTTGAAACCTACCCAATGCTGAGAGTGAAAACTGCAAATATCTCATTACTCCTCGTAGTTCAGTCTGGGATGAAGCACATCATCCTGATCAAAATCCGAGGAGGCATAGACAAGTAAGAGTTTTTAGGAGAAGTTTGTGGCAGGGTGGTATGTGCACACTGAGTAGGTTACTTGCACCTCTACAGGTCTACTTTACAGCAGAAAAAATATTTTATTATTATAGCAGCAACCACTTGCGAAAATTAAATCACTATGGGTAAAATTCAGACTTAAGCTGATGAAGCTGCTGGTATTTGTTTTTGTGCATATCTGCTCATATTGTACTGGTTAAATCTAGGAACAGTTTGAGATCTGATGACAGACTATGAATGAATCTCTATGATCACTGTCTTTCGTTCCCAGGTAGTGCAAAAATGACAACTTGAGTCTATAGTTTGCAGTTCTTCACTTTTCTAAGGCAGATTTCTTTTTGTTTTTGTTGTTAATATATCTAATGGGCTAATTTGTAATGACAGGAAAAGGTCACTTTAGAAATCAGAGGAAAGCTGAAGAGCTTGGAAAAATGCTGCATCTGTAAGCCAAGTTTTTTTCAGAAGTGATAAGTGGTTTAGGGGCTCTAAATTCAATTGCTGTACCTGAGATACTCGAAGGAAGCCCAATTTTTTGGTGGTGATTGGGATCTTCGTTAAAGTACAAGGACCCCAAATCACTGGTTGTTTCTGAAAATGCTGGTGCCAATTTTTTAAGGGAGTCAAAGAGTTCTTCAGAGTGCCTACATGATTCTGGGTATGGTTACGTAAACATAGCGTGACACAAAATATAGATATATATTATGCTGGTAAGTCTGTGTAATTTACCTGCCCCAGGGCAAGTTTACTATGGAGGAAACCGCCTTGAATTATTTCACATTTACCAGATATACTATATGGACACCTATTGTGATGCTAAAAACTAAACCCAGAACCCAAGCTTGTATTTTAATAATTCATCTATTCAATGTATGCTTACAGAAACTTAAATCTTAAAAATCAAGCACCAAAGCCTTTATGACTAACGTGCATTATTTTGTTTTACCGCTGATCAGTAAGGTCATGTAAGAAACAGAGGGGTTTCCTCGTGGAAAGAAAATGATTGTTCCTGCTTGTCCAAATGATCCAAGGCCCAGTCTGCTGCATAACCTAAGGAAAATTCACTAAGAATACTTTGTATATACTAGCACTCTTCATTTGTTTGTTTTCATTGGCTAAAAGATAATAAATCCAACATTAGCTCTGAGATAAGGAAACAGTTTCTCCTTAGCAGCTTTGTTTATAAAACTAGAGAAGGAGAAAGGGCATATTCAATCAGATATTTTATTTGTCATTTCAACCAGGGTGGGAAGGGATTGTTGTTAGAGTGGAAAGCAACCTATTTTTGTGATATCCCTAATTAACAATAGTTGTTGACTATATTAATGTAGAAGCAAGCACAGATTTTAAAATGAAGAACCCTGTCAAGAATGCAAAGTGACTTTTTACTAAGATAAATATTTATCAGCACTCCAAAATTTCAAGTTTCATCTGTTTGTTGTTGTTGTTGTTGTTTTCTTTTACTTGAAGGAATTATGTTAAACTACAGCAGTTGACACTTCATGGAAGTTGTGCTTAAAGGCACAACTCTTCACTGTTGAGAAGAATCGATGGCATTGACATTTTTGCTAGACCTCAAACTAGAGCACTGTTTCTTTGAGCTCTGGCTCTTGGCGTCGAGATGACTTTTAACTAGTGTGTGGTTTCCATAGCACTGTACACATCACATGCTACTCAGCATGCTTTACATGGCAGATCCTTGGTCTGCACAGATCAAGATGTCTTATAGCATCTCATAGATATGGGTACCTTGATTTTCAAGGCCTATTTGAGAAACATGAGATCATTTATGGAAAAAATAGAGTATAATGAGTTAGCTGTAGAGAGCTTGACAAGATGCAGGCCTGTGCAGGGACCAGATCCACATACTCAGAGCTAGTAAATCAGGAAACAGGAGTGTGATATTAATACGGCTCTGAAGCTGAACTCTTTCTATTGTGGAGGCTAGTTGCCTGAGATGCAACAAGGCTAATGGGCTCAGATGCAACACATTTAATTTCTGCAGCTGGTCCATGTATGGCTTACTGGGAGATATTTGTAGCATGTTTTGGTTGCTTGACGTACCAGTGCCTATACTGGAAAGTGGTGAGCATCCACAATCTCAAAATAAAAGTGTTTGATATGTCTGAAAGTGGTCATCTCAAACCAAAATTTTCCAACATTGCCAATTATTTTGGTCAATAGTTATTCTCCTGAGGTGAATTCCTGCTGTAGGGAGTTTAGTCTCACCTGTGAATCTCAGGCAGGATCCATCTAATCTAGTCAGAGGTACCTACAGGGTAGATATCTCCAGTGACCCAGGACTATCTTTACAGCCACTTGTGAGACGTAGGCGCTATATGGGCATGAGTCACATGACCTGTTTTAGGAGCCTACTGTGGCATGAAGTTAATTGCATTTTTCGCTTCCCTGCCTGCTGGATCTCCATGGATTAAACTGACTATATGAAGGCTAGTATGACTAGATCAAATGGATGCCACTGTGTGTGAATGATAAAGACAGAAGAAAAGAAGAATGTGTTTACAGACCCATATAACTGACAAAATGACTGACTAAGATGAATGATTAGAGATTCCTCTGGGCTGCTGCACTGTTCTTACCTCTAAAACTTTGCAGGCTTTAGCTGTGAGCCAGAGAAACATCTCTTTGTGAAAGAAATCACAGGATTTAGCAGCAGGAATTTGCCAGTGTTTGGAGAAGGAGCTGCTGATAAAATTAGGTTGCTCACATGAGAACACAGGAGGTATATCAAAGCTGAGACCTGGAAGGTGTCCTGGATTTGAGATCTTTCAAGCATAGATTTCTTGTATATCAGCACTAAGACTGTGTCACAATCCTAAATACTGATAAAACACCTAAGATATCTGTACCTTGTGTGGGTGTTCTGCTTATTTTCGTATCATTATCTTATCATTTGGCAAGGACTTCCAAATTAATTTAAGAAGTATTCTGAGCATTTGTAAAAATACTCCAATGCACTGGAATTCAGCAAATATTTATTCATTGACAAAACACTAGCAAAGAATGCATAACAAAAAAATAAAATAAAATAAAATAAATACTGCTTAGCTCCTCTCTGTAAAATACACAAAGAATATGAGGTTAAAAGTTACATTCCACAAACATACCTTTTGCTGAGATGTACTTGATTTAGTAAGTGCTATGGATATGAGCCAAGGTCTCCAGACCTTGAATTCGGGATCCTTACAGCATGAACAAATATATCTTCTGGCTAAGTGAAAGGAGTGGTCCGCAGTCTCCACTTGTGCAGATCTGTGTGGCACAGTTCCCCTGAGGACGGCCAGGTTTCTGCACGGCTATTTCCGAAGAGAAGTTAAAATCCCAGCTGAAGATCACAGAGTTACTGAGCAACCACTCACTCAGCTGTGTGTTTAACATGGGTCACATTAGTGAAGTTTTGACAGGGACGAAATGCTAAACATTCGAAAAGGCATCATCATAAATGAGGGTGGAATAAATTATTTTTAGAAGCCCAAGTTAAAAAAAAAAATATATGTCCACCTTAAATATTGGACCTGGAAGATGCTACAAATCATTTTAGTCTAGAAATACAGGACATCAGGATTCAGTTATTTTTGTATTACTCAGATTTTTTTCTTCTTTGTGATGCAGTTTAAGGCTATACTTCGTTTACTTTATTGACCATTGCATTCAAGAGAAAAATATATTAAGAGCCAAACTCATGCCAAGTGCAAATCAGCTGAATACTGTTATCAGTGTGCTCAGTATGTTTATTTATCTCACATGGAAAATAGCTGTCCTGCATGCTATTGCATTTTGGCTGAGTAAATGCGCCTTTACGTTTCACTGCTATGACACATCTCCACATTCGTGTTTTTAAGTGACTATAATACATTGTTGATACGATTTCAAATCTACTGTCATATGTTGTTTGCATTTAGTTAATAGAAGTAAAAGGCAAAAATATGACAGTAGCAAATTGGGACTATCAATCCTAGATAGCGTGACAAATGAGTAATGCTTTGTACTGGCGTCGCATGGCGTGTGAAGAAAGTAGGACTTTTACGAGCACTTCAATACAGAACAGTTTTATTACAACTGACATCCTTCTCAGGGCTGAATTCCTATCACACACAATATCCTTCCTGAGTCACTCTTGGTCAGGTCAGTTTTGTAAGAAACAATCAATTTGGATTAAAGTTGTGGTCCCAGTTTGCAAATGGGACAAATATAAATTTGAGTGCACATTAGAGTCTGCTTTGCTTTTTTTGGCATTCTTTTTCAGGAATTTTCAGTGTCAGCAGGTGAATATGTAAACATGTTAGGTTACAATCTGAAAATCAAGCTGCTTTTTTACAGTGTGAGGTATAGCTACAGATACCCAAATGTTTACTCTTCTAAGAGAGAAAAAAGGTGTCCTATGGCTGTATGCCATATGCTTTCAGAAATATATGTGTGCATGAGTAGCAGAGGGCACAAAAAAAGAAATGATACATATTTTTTTAATTTTGGATACAATTTGTTAGGTTTTATAGGACACTTCACAGAATCACAGAATCACAAGGTTGGAAAGGACCTTCAAGATCATCTAGTCCAACCATCACTTTTAAGGCATCTGCTTATTTTTAGCAAAAATTGAATTAAAAATACAAGGAAGTATCCTAAAGAGTGAGATTAAACAACCATCAGGTCATGTTAGGAGCTATTAGTCTCCTCTAACTGAACCAATCCAGATTTAAATTCTGATAACTTGTGCTCTCCAAATATCCATTGCCCCTCTGCTTCCTCCTTTGAATTTCCTCAACCTCTAAGAGCCATGAAAGGCACTCCATATCTTACAGGATAAAGACAGCATAAACTTTTACTCTCCTTGTTTGTTTTATCCAATTTACATATTCCATGTCTAATGTGTAACACTGAATTAGGAAGCCTCTTTCTTCTGTGGACTCTAACAGCAAAATGTCAGTATGGTTTGAGAAAAGAAGGGTGATTTACAAGGTTTCCAGGATGCATGGAACAGGTGACTTTTGCTTAAAGGAAAAATTATGTTCCTTACTTAAAAAAATAATCAAATAATAGTAAAGCCATACGGAGAATATGTTATCTACAATCGTTCCAGAAAGAGTTTCCTACAGAACAACCATTACAAGTCATTGTAAGTCTCTTGGGAACAGCAGTCAAAAACATCAGCAGTTAATTACTCGAACTTCCTAAATCAACCTTCTTTGGCATGACATGAAGTGAATGAGAGCAATAAAAGCAAGGAAGTGCATTGTGCTTTGTCCTGTCCAACTCCTGTTCGGACAGGCGTAGGTTACAAGCACAAATGTAACTAGGCATGAATTGTTTTTTTTATTATTATTATTTATTTTAATTCATGGCCTTGGGTTAAATTAAATGAGCATGCTGGAAAGGCCAAGGTGAAACATAGGGCTAAGTCTTCAGACTGTGTAAATCCTCTAACTTCAGTTGAGTTTTATCGTTTCCACACCTTCAGAGTATAGTCTCTGCTTCAATAAAGCATCAAAGTGTTTAGATTATCCAGCTGAATATCTAATTACACCCTGCAAGCTTCACCTCCAGTCATGGAAATGGAAAAAGTATGCCTTAGAATGGCTGGTAAAATAGAGAGACTAATCCAACTGTTCTTGTTAGGGTCTTCAAAGTATTAGCTTTGGGGAATGTATGTTGGGGTTTTGCTAAATTTTATGATACACTCTGGGAGATGAACCTTTTATTTGCCTAAGCCCCTGATTGTCATCAGTCCTGGGGGCAGCAGAATGGTTGTGCAGGTTCTGTGGCTTCTGGAATGAGTCCAGAAGGAAGAGATTATGTACCCTCACGTTTGTCACCAGATTTGGGAGAGGGAAAATGTTTCGTGTGGACCTTGCTTGAAAATTGATTTCTTCTTTATTATGAAACCAATCTGCAATATCTAGCATATCTGCTTGATGAAGCAGAACTCATCTTTTTCACTGATCTGTCCACTCCTGCCCTTGTATCCCACAAAGGAGTGGAAAGGAGTTGTGAGTAGGGATATGAATGGGGAGTTGCAGGCTGTCCATCACACGTCTTTGACTCAGAGTGAATGAGAAGGAAACCCAGAGGAAAGACTAGTGTCTTAATTGGAGGGAAGTAGCCAAAGGGAAAGGCACACAAGAACAAATAGACAGCAGTTGTATATCAGGAAGAGTTTTATAGGATCTCAAAGCCTTCACAGACATGGATGAGTGGAAGCTGGTGATTGATGTTGGCTGGCTGAAAGGGAGAGAGTATAATGAGATGTTGGCCAGACAGGGTTCCCTACACCTTGGGAGCTTAATGAAGTCTGGGCAATGGGAAGCAGAAGGGAATGACGTTTTCAGATCATCAGATGGGCAAAACAAGCTATTGCCTGTGGTGGTTTTACCTTGCTGAGCAGTGGAGCTCCACTACAACTGCTCTCTCACTCCCCTTCCTCAAAGGAACAGGGGGAGAATATACGATGGACAAGGGTCAAGGGTTGAGATAAGGACAAGAAGGTTGCTCACCAATTACTGTCATGGGCAAAACAGACTCAACATAGGGAGATTAATATAATTTATTACTATTGCTAGCAAACTAGAGCAGTGAGAAACTAAAAGCAAACTACAAACACCTCCCCCCCAACCACCCTCTTCTCCCTCCTCCCCCTGAGCAGCACAGGGGAGCGGGGAATGGGGGCTGCGGTCAGTCTGTAACACTGTGTCTCTGCCGCTCCTTCGTGGTCACTGCCTGCCCCTGCTCCAGCGTGGGGTCCCTCCCACGGGATGCCGTCCTTCCAGGACGGATCCTGCGTGGGCTTCCTACAGGCTGCAGCTCTTCAGGAACTGCTCCAATATGGGTCCGTACCACGGGGTCCATCCTTCAGGAGCAAACTGCTCCAGCACAGGTCCCCCATGGGTGGCAGCTCCCAGCAGATCACCTGCTCCA
>VXAL01005102.1:11159-54402 GCA_013399475.1 Chauna torquata | reverse complement strand
GTTTTATATCTTGTGATGTTTTGGTTCCTAGATAAGGAAAAAAAAAAAAAAAAGCCTACACACATTAAAAACAAACAAACAAACAATAACAACAACAACAATAAAACAACCATTTTGATGGAGGTGGACAGCTAAGATTGTATCTTCTCCCTTCAGAGGCATGCTGGGTTCTAGGTCACTGGCTTTTTCTATGCAGCTTTTCACGTTCTCCATCCCATTCTTCTTAAACAAAGCCCACTTCTTAGGTAGATTAAGTGCTTTCTGCTTTTTTTTTTCCAGAATCAACACTCTTAAAGTTTTCTAATGGAGAACCAGACCACAGTATAGCAAATTTAAATGTATTCCCACTATCTATGCTTTTCCCAGTCCTGGAAAATAGTGTATGGCTCACCAATAGTCAGTGTTAGAAAAACAAGTTAAAATTCATTTAGAGAAAAACATTCATACGCAATACCACATATATTGAGGAATTACTTTCCTTCTTTCATCCAGTCACATATAATAGTCATAAACTTTTATACCTCAGTATTCTCATCCTTCATACAGAAATTCTTGCAGGATGAGTAGTAGTGTTATTCAGATTATAGAAGAACCAATTGCTCAAGCAATTACAGGTCAATGAGAGCTCTGGGGCAAAAGACTCCAGTTTCTAACCACAAAGCCATAGCACTGTATCTGTATTTGTGGCTGTTGGCCCCTGATCTTCTCCATGCCTGAGAAATGCTGAAGAATTCAGAACTGGTACCCATATTTCTGAAGAAAGACACTGAAAAGCAGCATTTCCCAATAGCCATCTGAAAATTCAGTTTTCCCAGCCAAGAAACAAGAGAGGGTCAACATTCCAGCCAGCTATTCCTTTGCTGAATAAACTAATGAATACTACCTGGAGTAGTGAAGGGTAGTAATGGGTTCCTTTGCTGAAAGATGTAACTCCTAGAATAAAGAAAAAGACAAAGTAAAGACTTCACCTTCCTCTGCCAGGAGCATTAGGAATATTCCAACTCTTTGAGGAGCTGCTGTGTTGAAGATTTTCACTGGTTTGAGTTTAAATTTCACCAGCTGAGTGTCTTTCACCACAGATATTTCTTGTATCTCAGTTCTGGGAAGCTTTACCTAAGCTAATCATTCCTCTTTGAAGTATTCTGCTACTTTTGCAACTTCTAATGCTTGCCCCTTTCTTAGAGAATTATCTCCAACTTTGAATTTTCTCTCTTTCAACAATTTGGAAACTATTAAGTCCTCATGTAGAGCCAATACAGTGCATTTGGGAGGGTGGATTGTAGATAAAGAGCTTTACATTTCCTGTGTGACACATAGGGTTGTTACAGAGCTCTGCAACAGCCCCTGTATAATGCCCAAAGGTTGTTTCCACATTACACTAGTTTCCAAGGCACTGTCTCAGTTCGGTAGAGCAAGCTGCAAGTGATACAGGGAAGTGATACAGGGTGTAGCAACTATGTCAGGGCCAGGAGATTCCTTGTGGTGGCCCAATACAAGATCGCTATGAGAAGACTTCCTGTTCAACCTCTTGCATTCTGTCTGCAGCCTGTGCACAGTCTATGGGTGCACAGATGGTGCAGAGGAAGAACAAGAAGACAAACTTTACTAAGGCTAATTTTGCGTGTTTCTTTCTCTCTTTTCATCTCTGAAAAAAATGTGTGAAAAATGTTTCCTCTGCTTAGAATTCCCTCCAATTTGTCAATTTGGATAATAAAATATCTTCCTATTCTTCAAGTAATGAGTAACCAGTTATAGTATTTATATCTGTGAATGCTTGGCAAGTTTTCTTGAGATAAATGTGATCTCAGATGTATATAATATCTTAACTAAGCTGCTGGACAGCAAAGCGTGTCTTGCCAGTAAAGTCACTCAAAAAGTAGAACAGTTTGCCTAATTAGATAATTTAGGGTCAGGTTTCTGTAATCATCTAAATTTATGAGAACAATGTGGCAAACTTGGTACAATATTGTCCAATATGAATATCCCCTGCTGTATAAATATTACTTGTAATGAGTTGTGTCCCATCTGTATTGACAACACTGCTTGATCTAAGCTGTATACAAAAAGACCTTCTCTGTTTGGTTAGAATAGTTAGCACTGCCACAGAGCAGGTGCTGATCATGCAGCAGGCAATAAAAAATTCTGCCTTCCATTACATGGCTACATTATTTACACTAGATGACTTGGTTTTGTTTTCACAAGGGGAAAGAATATTTACTTTTATTGCAGAGTGCTAATGCATATTACAGTGGCTATTGTCTTGCACAGGTTAGGGTTTCTCTGTGCTCATGAGGTTTAAAGTAGAAATTTTCTAGTAGGAATATGCTCACCAATAAAAGTATGCAGAAGTCTGAGATTAAGGATAACTATGTATTTAAGGACAGTAGCCCAGCACTTGAAAATGTGCTGTCTCAAAGATGTCCCCTGTGTACGTGTCTAAGTAGTTGCTTTCATTTCACTGTCCCCCTGCTTCCCATCTGTAGTGAGAATAACGTTTCCATTATCCACTTGGTTTGAGGCTAAGAATCCACTTGTCTCTAAGACAGAGAATTTTTTTTGAAGTCTCTATGTACTGCCATAATAATAATAATAATAATAATAATTTACACCATTAAGGATCCTTTCAAAGGATGTCATTAAATCTGAATACTCAAATAGAAAAAAAAAACAAAGCAAGCAAACAAAAAAACTAAAAAAAACGAGCACTGAANTGAAGCCTACTGTAGTCCTCATCAGTCCCAGACGTAGTTCTGAAGGTAAAGTGTCTCTCCTTTGGCTATCCTTGCCTCTAGGCTCCTTTCTTTTGTGGACAGTGCTCATTGGCTAGATCTTTAAAGACATAACTGCATGCTTCTGTTGTGGATGGTTCTTCAGGAGCAGCACTTCAGTCCTGCTCAGTGAATCAGCATCTTTTCCACATTGTGTAGTCTATTTGTTGGTAGTTGCAAGGTGTTGGTCTTATCCCTTGAACAGCAGTCAAACCCATCCCTGAAAACTGATCATTTTGCCACAGCCTTAATCCTGAGGACTGTTGAATCTGTGGCCAGGATGGTCCTTATCTGGCCTTTCCTGTTCTTTCTTGGTTTTTTTTTTTTTTTTGGCTCCCATCTCCATTTGGCTCTTTGAATCACATTCTTCTCATCAAGGTCTTCCTTCCTATCACCCGCTCCTTGAAGGCCAGCAGAAGAACCTGGAACACAAGAGAATTCATGTTCCCATGCTTAGCTCCCGGCAGTAATGAAGAGCCTGTTCAGAAAGAAATCTCCATACACCCCAGCATGTCTGCGCTGGAGCACACTCTGTACTGCACAAATCTCTTATCAGATTTTAGTTGCCAGCTAAGTCTCTTCTAAGGATGTGAAATAATAGATTTTTTTTTTTTTTAGCATGCTTATAACTCAGACAAAAGTTGGAAAATTTTCATTCATTTCAGAAAAAGGAATACATCAAACCCATGAATGACACTTTGATAAACTTCAAGTGCCTACTCCACAGCAGGGAGTAGATCTTTTCAACAAAAGGTTTGCTGTTAAACATTTTCCAACCTGAGCAAAACATTCTTTTGCTCTCATTTATAGAAGCAATTGGGCTGTTTGAACTGAATTCACTGTGTTCCCTCCTCATTCCTTCCGCAATGAAACAAGAATAAATATGCCTGAGACTGTATTCAATGGGTATTTTCTGCTCAAACAATTCAGGATTTTATGATGGAATCACCCACCACAGTAGCAGCTAGTAGAGAAGCAGCTTTGTGCACGTAATGCACATACAGTGACTGGAAGGCAGAGGGATGTGTCATTACCACAAGGATTTGATGGATAACATTGTTGGTTTAGCAATGTAATTTTATTTTAAATTAAAAATACTGGATTCCTGTTGTTTCTTAGCCTTTAGGCTGCAATCATATATCATGTCACCCAGCTGTTTTTTGCATTCTTAATGGCTTGGCCTTGACAAGATATGAATGACAGCTGAGGTTATCTCATGATCTCCTGATTCCAGCAATCAGGATTTTAATAAAAACACCAAACCAATTAAAACCGAGATTCAGCTATGGGAAATAGCAAAACAGCTTTTATCATTGTAACGTGTCAGTCCCACGGGTATGCATAGCAGATGCTGACTGTCAAATACTGATTAGCTACAGGGCGGAGCTCATGAGATCAGACCATTGTGTGCCATTGACCTCCTTATTTGCAAACACTTGGAAAAGCACAGTGATGCTGAAAGCATCTTCAGTGATCTCACAACTTGCAAATGATGAGATTTATGGTGTCAGTTCTGCTGCATTCCTGACATTTCCCCCCCTCCTGTTATTGGATCCATCAAACATTGTCCAAAATTTTAAGGTTATATTGCTATCTGAAGACATGAAGGAATGATAAAGGTCCCAAGTAGCCTTTGAAGCAGAAAAAGAGTGATTAATAAGCACAGACAATGAGAAGAGGGGATGGGAGGAAATGAGTGGAGGTCTGCTAAAGCAAGTGTATGCACCAAAATTATCTATCTGACAGTATAGGAATTGGAGGCTGGGGATGATCTTGGTCTTGGGTTTGTGGAGGAAAATGTAGAGACACCTACTCTCTTGGAAGACTATTCCCAACAGAAACTTTGCAAATCCAAAAGCCCTCTTCAGAGAACTGGCAGGACTACTGGCAATCATGGAACACCATGGTTGCTCTCAGCATCTGAGTCCTAACCTGTAGCATGCCCCAATTCAAGAGACAGAAGTAAAGGAGAAGGCAGGCACTGCATCTGGAGCAAAGAGGAAATAGGGTATGGTCATGGGGAATCTAAGCAAGAGACAAAACTGAGGGTGTCTAAATAGAGAGACAGTAGAAGCACATATCACATATGGTCACTTCCAGCCTCCAAGAAGTAGCCCTAAGAGGTTGGAGTTCTTGAAAATCAGTATTCTTATTAAAGTTTTGGGTACTATTGACTTGTCAATGACAGAAGAAATTCCTGCTCTTGTTATCTGTGCGTGTATGAGAAGCTAGGCAGACAAAACTTTAACTGCCCTGAAGAAAGGCTTTTCTAAAGAGAACCTTAAAGTGGAAAGTGCACGTTGATGATTCAGGACAGATTGCACTGCAGAGGTCATATAACTACCCCTAATTCAAGTGTTTCAGAGATTAACATTTATTGTTATGTTTTTGTTATGTATATCATACATTACCCAGAATAGAAATTGCAATTGGAATTTCATACTGTTCTATAATCAAAAATAACTTTGTGCATAGACAAACATGTAATCTCAGAATCTCTGAATTCTGAATTTAAAAAAAAAAAAAAAGTGATCTAAACATGTTACTCTGTGAGAAAAGTATTGAGTTGAGATTGGATGTCCTGGCCTGGGAAATGATATTACCCAAAACTTCATTTTTATTAAGATTTACAGAAAAATGCATAAAATGTGAAAGAATACAGTACACCAAGAAAACAATCATTTGTGCAGACAGTTTTGCTTGACCTTCTTAAACAATGTCAATTGTTGTTTTGGTTTATAAGTATTGTTCACTAAATAGAAACCAACATGGAGAGTAAATAATTCTGATTATGTATCTTCTATGCAGTTTACCAGTGTGCTCTATATAATGACTTCCCACAGATTTTGAGGCATGGAATAAAATCTGCTTTACATAATCTTTTGCCTGATATTTTGTGTTGGTCAATTGTATATCAAGGTATTTGCCATTTTTATTTTTCCAAGAAAAGTTGTAATTGAAAGTCAAGAACAAATGTGTCATTTGTACTGCAGCAATTCAGATTCTTGGCCTTTACATTCTAAAACTCTGCTCTTACCAAAGCAAGGAACCAGTCTGAGAAGACTAGTGAAGTAAGACACTTCCTTTCTAACCTCAGGCAGCTACTACTTTGTTATACCCTGAATATCTTTTTATCCTGTTGTAGCTCACCTCTGCTGGAAAAAGGTGGTGGAGGGAAGGTATTTGTGTTCAGGAACAAGCACACATTTTTCAAGCCTGTCATTTTACTCTCTGAATCCATAATATATTTTAAAGAGACCGTCAGGTCTTTTACTAAAAAAGAAAATTTCACCTGTATTTAGAGGTAGACTGTCCTCTGGTAGAAATGAAGGTCTGACACCCTTGCAAAAAGACTGACGGATTGTAAAATAGGGTCTCTTTCCTCCTTATGGGGAAGGGCTCACATTCTTCCTCCACCACCCAGGTTGCAAAAGCTGGCAATCATCTTTACTCACCTTATGTCAGGGAGCATCCAGTCCTTTTCAGCTGACAAAATGGCGGGGGAGGAAACCCACTCAAGTAAAGCACCTTCCCCTTTGCATCTGCCACATTTCTTGCCAGGTTTAGAGCAGAATTTTCAGAGGAGCTGAACATCTGCAGCACTTGTTGTCTTCTTGTAAATTTCTATGTCCCAGATCCTTTGAAAAGCGTATCTTAAATTAATGCTTTCTATCACTGGATAGCAGGTGCTACACAGCCTGCTTTGTTGTCATAACTCAGGGACAGTCTTGGGATGCTCATGCATGTTACTCAGACATGACCTGGGGGATGCTATACAAAGGGTGTGATGAACTGTGCCTATCTGCTCCTGAGCCACAACAGGTTCATGAGAAGTCAAGAAATACAGCCCTGCTCTTACTGAAGGAGAATGGACAAAAGAATCCACCATCTAACAAGATCACACCTCTACACTATAATCAAAATACTGAGTCTGCAGAGGGACAGGTGATACTTTCCTTCTTGCCTCTTTTCTCACTCTGCATACATCCCCTCTACTCTGAGCCTACAGCATTGGCCAGCTCTTGAACACACAACTTTTGAATTCTTTGCACAGTTACAACTCCTGGTGCAACACAGACCCTGCTTCCTGTGAGTTTCCAACTTGACAACCTACCCTGACACCCTATCCCAAATGCCTGAATGAAGATCTGTATTCAAAAAGCCTTAACCATGCTCCCCATTCTTCCTTGCAAAATACTTTTTCCCTCCTGCTTCTGCTGTCATGTGGCAACCAAGCCTGCTATCTGGTTACAACCATAAATCCTCTCTTCTCAAGCAACACTGTCAAGCTGCTTCATTGCTGTCACTTGCTGAGCAAATGTGACTTGGTATGTCCCATCTTACCCCCAGGCAAGACTAAAGCTTCAAGTGAGTACCCAAGCTCAGCAATAAGGATCAAACATGTGATGGAGCAACTGTGGGGAGGGCATCAGAATTCTTTTGGTTGGGTTTGGTTGTAAGCCCCACACATCTGCTTGCTCACAAGCAGGAAAATAGGATAGACAGTTCTGTACAAGTTCCAGAGAACCTCTGATTTCAAAATGTGTAGTTACTCACCGAATAGGGGCTTGAATCCATGTTGCAGAGGGAGACATTGGCCAAAAGCATGGCTTTTCCCCATCTAAATGCTCTTGCTGTTGTAGTGTTGCCCAAGAACTGTGCTGTTTTAAAGCCAAGGCATACCAGGAACATGTCATTTCTGGGAGAGGTTATCAATGATCTTTACTGTGCTGCTGTGTTGCCTCTTCTGTCTGTGCCAAAGGCTGGGGGAGCTTTCTGTCCCATGACATAGCTTCCACCTATCTGAGTCCCCTGAATACAGTGCCCCAAATCCCCTAAACTTCAGTGCATGACCTACTCCCATACTAGGTGCCCTGTTGCGCTGCCGTGTTGTCTTCCAGTCTGTGTCTGGTCTGGTCTCCTAGCATTTCTTCACCAGCCCTTGACAGACGGGACTGTTTTTCCTCAAAGTAAGTCTCAGTGCTGTCTTCTCATAATGGGCATGAGGACTGGGGCAAGACCAGGCCCAGCAATCCTTAACTGCAGGTTTGACTGTGTTCTGTTCTCAGACAGGTGTACTTCTCTGTCTTTCTTCAACTCAGCTAATCAGTGCTCAGCTCTGAGCACTGAATGTATGCTTTTGCAAAATGGAGAGGATAACGAGCTTGTGCTCATGGAGTTCTCTGCTATGCCTCCAACCTGAGTGCCTTTCTGTCCCACTCAACCAATTCCCTGCTCTGCCCTTGTACCTTAGGTTCAATAAATGACTCCCCATCATCAAAAATAAGGCCTTTGGTTTTGTCTCTCACACAGTGTTTTAATTCTGCCTGGCAGCCCTATCATCTTCCTGTTCTAGCCCTTGGTTCATGACAAACATCTTCAAAATGCTACACTCCTACCCTGCAGCCCTGCTCACACAGTTCACACTATGACCTCTTGCACTTACTCGAAAATAGAAAATGCTTGAATTCCAGATGTCTTACTTTTTTGTCAATTCACTCCTGAACAATGGTACCCTTGGACAGTCCATTTGCTTAAGTATAGGATACCTAAGCAGTGATCTGCTGCAGCAAACGTTGGTTCATTATTTTTTATTTTATTTGAACTATTTTTCAACAGCCTTGGGAATCTGGAGAGGTCCCAGTCAACTGGAAGCTGGCAAATGTTGTCCCAATTTTCAAGACGGGTAAGAAAGAAGACCTTGGTAATTACAGGTCTGTCAGCTTGACTTCAGTGCCTGGAAAAATTATGAAGAGTATTCTGGGAGCTATTGAAATACACTTGAAAGACAGTGCAGTCATTGGTCATAGCCAACATGGGTTCACGAGGGGAAAGTCCTGTTTAATGAACTTAATTTCCTTTTACAACAAGGTTACCCATCTAGTTGACTAAGGGAAGTCAGTAGATGTAATCTTTTGGGGTTTTAGCAAAGCTTGCAGTGTTGTCCCTCACGGTATCTTTCTGGACAAAATGTCTAGCATACAGCTAGATAAATACGTAATATGATGGGTGAACAACAGGCTGACAGGTCAGGCTCAAAGGTTTACAGTAAATGGGGTTACATCAGGCTGGTGGTCACTAGTGGGGTTACCCAGGGCTCCGTTTTAGGGCCACTTCTCTTCAGTGTTTTCATAAATGATCTGGATGCAGGAGTCAAATGCATACTAAGTAAGTTTGTGGATGATACTAAGTTAGGAGGAGCTGTTGACTCCCTTGAGGGCAGAGAGGCTCTGCAGAGAGATCTTAACAAATTAGAGGGCTGGGCAATCACCAACCATATAAAATTTAATATTGGCAAGTACACTTGCTCTTGTAACTCTGCACCTGGGAAGGGGCAACCCCGGATATACGTACAGACTAGGGGATGAGAGGCTGGAGAGCAGCCCCAGGGAAAGAGATCTGGGGGTTCTGGCTGATGTCAAGTTGAATATGAGGCAACAGTGTGCCCTGGCAGCCAAAATGGCCACCTGTATCCTGGGGTGCATCAAGCACGGCATTGCTAGCCAGTTGAGGGAAATGATTGTCCTGCTCCACTCTGCTCTGGTGTGGCCTCACCTCGAGTACTGTGTGCAGTTTTGAGTGCCACAATATAAGAAGGACATAAAACTACTAGACTGTGTCCAAATGAGGGTCACAAAGAAGGTGAAGGGTCTAGAGGGGAAGATGTATGAGTTGAGGCTGAAGTCACCTGGTTTGTTCAGCTTAGAGAAGAGAAAGCTGAGGGGTGACCTCATGGCAGACTACAGCTTCCTCACGAGGGGGAGCGAAGGCGGAGGCACTGATCTCTTCTCTCTGGTGACCTGATAGAACCTGAGGGAACGGCATAAAGTTACATCAGGAAAGTTCAGGTTGGATGTTAGGAAAAGGTTCGTCACTGAGAGGGTGGTTGGGCACTGTAACAGGCTCCCCAGGGAAGTGGTCACAGCACCAAGCCTGCTGGAGTTCAAGAAGTGTTTGGACAACACTCCTACATATATAGTTTAATTTTTAGGTTGTCTTGGTTTCAAGTTCATGCAGTAGCCCTTGGGCCAGTCTGAGCAGGACAAGATGTAAAAAATGTGCTGTAGACCACAGACAGGGAGAATGGCCCTACCTGGAGCATCTCGCAGAAAGAACCAGGGCAGACTCGAGGTCGACCCCTAGGGTTTTGGAACTGGGGATACAGAGGATCTGAGGCCCGCTGTACTCCAATTGAAAAAGAGATATTGGCAGCATATGAAGGGGTTCGAGCTGCTTCAGAGGTGATTGGTACTGAAGCACAGCTCCTCCTGGCACCCTGACTGCCGGTGCTGGGCTGGATGTTCAAAGGGAGGGTCCCTTCTACACATCATGCAACTGATGCTAGGTGGAATAAGTGGGTCACACTGATCCTACAACGGGCTCAAACAGGAAACCCCAGTCACCCAGGAATCTTGGAAGTGATCGTGGACTGGCCAGAAGGCAAAGATTTCGGAATATCACCGGAGGAGGAGGCGATGCGTGCTGAAGAGGCCCCACTGTATAATAAATGCTCAGAAAATGAGACGCAATATGCCCTCTTCACTGGTGGGTCCTGTCGTATTGTGGGAAAGCTTCGGAAGTGGAAAGCTGCTGTATGGGGCCCTACAAGACAAGTCACAGAAACTGCTGACGAAAAAGGCGAATTGAGCCAATTTGCAGAAATGAAGGCCATCCAGTTGGCTTTAGATATTGCTGCTTCGGTATAAAGCATGGTTGTAAAAGAAAATTACGTAAATGCTCATGTACCCAAGAGTCAGGCCGCTGAAGAACATCAAAACAATCAGCAGGTGGATCAGGTTGCTAAGATTGAAGTGGATCTAGACTGGCAACATAAGGGTGAATTATTGATAGCTTGATGGGCCCATGACACCTCAGGCCAACAAGGAAGAGATGCAACATATAGACAGACTCATGATCAAGGGGTGGATTTGACTATGGGCACCATTGCACAGGTTATCCATAAATGCAAAACTTATGCTGCAGTCAAGCAAGCCAAGTGGTTAAGATCTCTCTGATATGGAGGATGATGGCTGAAATGTCAGTATGGGGAGGCCTGGCACACTGATTATATTGCACTCCCACAGACCCACCAAAGCAAGCACCTTGTTCTTACAATGGTGGAAGCAACCACCAAATGGTTGGAAACATATCCCATGTCACATGCCACCACCTGAAACACTTTCCTGGGCCTTGAAAAGCAAATCTTATGGCAACATGGCACCCAAGAATGAATTGAGTCAGACAACAGGACCCATTTCCGAAACAACCTTGTAAACACCTGGGCCAAAGAGTATGGCATTGAGTGGGTATACCACATCCCCTATCATGCACCAGCCTCCGGGAAAATCGAGCAACACAATGGACTGTTAAAGACTACACTGAGAGCCATGGGTACTGGAATATTCAAGCAGTGGGATACACATTTAGCAAAGGCCACCTGGTTAGTTAAAAGTAGAGGATCTGCTAATCAAACTGGTCTTGACCAGTCAAAACCCTTACATGCTGTAGAAGGGGACAAAGTCCCTGTAGTGCACATAAAAAACATACTGGGGAAGATGGTCTGGATTACTCATGCCTCAGGCAAAGGCAAATCTATCCATGGGGTTGCTTTTGCTCAAGGACCTGGGTATACTTGGTGGGTAATGCAGAAAGATGGGGAAGTCCAATGTGTACCTCAAGGGGATTTGATGCTGGGAGAGAATAGGCCATGATTTGAATCTATGACGCCAATGGCTATATCTATATATCTATATAATTCTGTATGTCATCACTACTATGCCAATGGTATTACAGTAAGAGTCACCAAATTAATGAAGAAAGAATTTTGGTGGAACTGAGCAAAGTGCAGAGGTGATAGACCCAGACAAGTGCAGCGGTGGTGGAACCAGAGCTGGCTTCAGCATGCAATAATCCAACACCACACACCATCTCTCCTGCCCTGAAGCACCATTATGACAGATGGAACCCAAAGTCATGGACTAAACAAACGCAATGGACATTTTAGAGGGATGGCCCATAGACTAAGGAAATTATATCCGTGTGTATATATCAAAAGACAGGAAAGGTGGTGGTAATTAATTGGGATGTATTGGAAAGTGTGGGACCTGAGCATGATGTAAATGGTATGGGATAAGGGGTGGATATTGTCCTAGTTTTGGCTGGGATAGAGTTAATTTTCTTCATAGTGGCTGGTATGGTACTGTGTTTTGGATTTAGGAGAAAAATAATGTTGATAACACAGCGATGTTTTAGTTGTTGTTGAGCATTGCTTAAAGCAAGTCAAGGACTTTTCAGCTTATACTACCCTGTCAGCAAGGAGGCTGGGGTGGACAAGAAGCTGGGAGGGAACACAACCAGGACAGCTGACCCAAGCTGGCCAATTCCATATCATATGATGTCATGCTGAACAATTAAACTGGGGAGTTAGCCGGGGGCTGCTGTTGCTTGNGTGGGGGTGGGTTGGGGGTGGGCAGAGGGGAGCAAACTGCTGTGTAGTGCTTAGCTGCCTGTCAGGTTAAACCACAACTCCCTGTGTGGAGCTAGGAGTTGAACTCAACAATCCTTGTGGGTCTCTTCCAACTCAGGATATTCTATGATTCTCAGAGACAATCCCATCATCACAGTAGTTTGTTTTTACCGTACCTGCGAATGTAACGGATGATTCTCCAGAGTTGACACAGAATGCCAGCATCTCAGGCTGCTTATTAACACCTCAGAATTTCCTCACCAAAGCAGTAACACAAGTGGTCAACAGTCTCCTAAGCTTGGAAACATCTCCTCTATGGGACAGTCTGCAGTCTCTTTTCTAAGTACTGAGCGTGCTGGAAAGCACGTTTCATGGCAGGCACACCTTAGTCCTGCGCTGAGTAGTCACTGACAGTAGAAGACTATTCTTCAGTTTTCCCTTTTTAAACCTTTTTCTTCATTGTCTGACTGACCTGATGTTCAGACATAGACCTGCAGTTCCATCTGTGGAAATCTGAGAGGCATAAAAGCCAGCTAATGAAATGCTTGCTAACTACATACATCACCCTTCCAGTTGCCTTTGGAGGTAGTCATGTACGCAGCATGGGTGCTAGAATTCGGATAAAATCCCTGTTACAAATCTTTCTCCCATTTCTTTCACCATAGGACTCAAAGGGACGAATGCGGAGGCTGTACAAGCTCACGATGCCTGCAGTGCTACTTCCAAATTGCACCCCAGCAACAAAGCAGTTTCCCTGTCGTGTAGTTGCCAGGAGAATGGTAGCACCATTCATTAGCAAAAAAGAGAACCAGCTGCAATGCTGAGACTTCCCTACCAGTTCAAGCCATGGCAGGGCAAAAACGCCATTTCTTCCTATCTGCTCAGCCATGTGAAGTGACCTTCAGAGAACCTCTGCTGACAGGGACAGCAAGGGATCACCCACGTGGAATTGACACTATCTCAAGAACAAGAGCATTTCATAATTGTCTGAAGATGTGATTTTCAGTTAGGTGGCTCTCAGATATTAGTTATGTGTATGCATCGTCTCAAGAGCAAGAAATGAGGCGAAAGGCAAACAGGATGGCTTAAGAAATTTGAATAGTGTTGACAGCTGTGTAATGTGCACTGGCAGAAAGCATGCCGCAAAGAGTGCCTCTTCTGCAGACCATGATCTTGCTTTCTTCTGTCTGCATCTCTTCTTCTCTCTGGACCTAGATCTAGGTTTATGGCTTTCCCCTCAGCCTGGGCTCCCCTCCCTGAAAACAGATGTGCTGCATAGCTTTGATCAGTTTTCACAGCAGTCTGTTACGATTTCCTAATCAAAGAAGGATGATTTCAATCAGGGCTGGAGGACATGAACTCTTTAGTAGAGGACATCTGTAGATAAGAAGGAATCAAAGCCTCCTGCCCTCATAGGCAATGTCAGCAAATCAATCCTGAACAAAATATACTTAGGCTATTGCCACCCAACAATTCCTCGCCTTAAAGCTTTCTTTCTTATTTCCTGCTCAGAGGCAAGAAAACCTCTGAGACTTAATTGTAAGTGATGGAACTTCAATTTCTGAAACAATGAAAAAACTTTTCTGGTCTGAGATTCACATGGCAGGCTAGTAAAATATTTCTCACTGTTGGCCTCAAGCTGAGCAATCATTTGTGCTAAGCAGACAGGGAGTACAATATTCCTCCCCAGAAAAGCTGAAATAACAACCATTAAGTGCTTGAAATATCTGCTGAGAGCAAACAACCTGTAACAAGCACGTGAGAGAACTGCAATTCTTAAAAGACACGCACATCTAAAGTTTTGCTTTTATGGTTATGGAGGACAGCAGAAATTAAAATTTTGCATGAAAATCATTTTGCGTTTAGAAAATGCAGAACCTAGTCTTCTGGTGCTGTTCTGATGTTTTAGATTAAGTTAGTATGTTTCTGACTCATAAGCTCAGGATTTACCCATCAACAGTAGGAAAAAAGTATATAATTTAAAGGAAGGAGTTGAGTAACCAGCTGTGATGTTGTACTGGGTCTGGCCGGGATGGAGTTAACTTCCCCACAGCAGCCCATACAGCTCTGTGCGCTGCACTTGTAGCTAGAACACCACTGATACCACACCGGTGTTGTGTCTATTGCTGAGCCGTGCTGGCACAGCACCCAGACCCTCCAAACCCAGTGGGCTGGGGGTGAGCAGCAGTTGGGAGGGGACATCACCAGGGCATCTGACCTGAACCAACCAAAGGGATATTCCATACCATGTGGTGTCCCACTCAGCAATAAAAGCTGGGAAAGGGGAAGGAGAAAGGGGGGCTCTCGTTATGAAGACGTCTGTCCTCCTGAACAACCGCTACGCGTATTGAGGCCCTGCTTCCCAGGACGTGGACGAACACCGCTCATTGACGGGAAGTAGAGAATTCTTTCTCTCTTTGCTTCCGCGCGGCCTTTGCTTGTATTATTTCTTTTCCCTTTAATTAAATTATCCTTATCTCAACCCTTGAGCCCTTGTCCATCGTATTTTCTCCCCCTGTTCCTTTGAGGAGGGGGAGTGAGTAAGCAGTTGTGGTGGAGTTCTACTGTTTAGCTGGGTAAAACCACCACAGATGTGGTGAGGTCAAGATGGCCTGAGGAATAGTGAAAGTGTCCTGATTACTTACCCAGCAATCACAGAAAAAGCACCCTGCTGCTGGGATGAGGATAGCATAGATGAGAATATTGGCAATAGAAACAAGGAATATCTGGCTCTTTTTCTAATTTCCTTCCCATGATTTACCCATATAGGAAAAAAATATATATATATTTAAATCATTGCTGTGGGAATTAAGAGTAGTAATAGTACAGGATTGCACTCAGTTCTCAGTCCTTTGAGGATATAGGTAGTGACAGCAGAAGCAGTAGGCTACTGCTGCCAGTCTGCCCATTAAACATGTGGATGATAGAAAAAACAGTAATTACGTTGAAGAAAAGATGTACAAGGAAAAGATTAGAGGTGAATTATAAAGCTATTGTCTTTTTTGAAATAAGAAGGATGTGCTAAAAATTTTTAAGAAATGTAAATTTATAAAAAATGAAGACAAACAGTAAACAATGCCAATAGAAAATTGCATGATCTAGATTCCAACTAATCTAGATTGCACCTGTATTGCCTGTGGTTGAAAATAAAAGCTTATAAGAACTCAGACAATTATTAGCCATATTTGTATATCATATATTAGAGAAGAATTTCTTTCAATAGAGTGGAAACAAAAATGAGATCCTGCACTGCAGGCATAAGCCAACTGTTGGCTAGCAGAAGTAAAAATGAAAACAAAACAACACAACAAACCCTGGTCCTCACAGATCTGTAGTTCTATAGCCCACAAAAAGTGGATTTGCTGCATGTTTTCTTGCATGTTTTGTACCAAACAGTTGAGGAAGACAGACCAGAGATCAGACATGCATTAAGCATGTCCTGAATTCCAAAATGGAGGATACAAGCTAATGCACTTTCCCTCAACATCGCTACTGAAACTGCTTCTTGTGATACAGCAGTGGGTGAAATGCCTACAGTACATGCTTGGCCTCTCCCTCTTTGATTTGATTTCCTTTTCTACTTTTTCATGCTCTATGACTGTTCAAAAGAATTTTGTTCCTGCCCTCGGTGCTTCAGATAGGACAAAGATCTCAAGAAACCGTGTTGCCTGAGCTGAAAGAAAATTTCAGGAGCACTTACTGACATGAGGCAGTGAGAGACTTTCGTGGACTGTCATTGGCACTGTACCAAGGAAGCTCACTTAACTTTGAGGCAAGGTTCTTCTAACCTCTATAAATACTAACCAATACATAAATTGAACAGTTTGTCCAGATCCTGGCTGTGGTTGCTTAGCCTGCTACTGAAACTATTTTATAATCAATCCTTTCTCTCAAAGCATTACCAGTATATGAAGCAGTTTTTCCAAATGCAAAGTAGTACTAAACACATCCTCTTCCCACTGATCCTCTCCTCTCCCAAAGCAACCTGGCCTTATTCCTAGAACTAAGATCCAGGGCTAAAGCACATGTGTTAGGCAAGCAAAAAAATCAGTTGTTCATACTATGGTCCAGCCTAAGCACACTGCTAAAAGTGGCAGCAGTAAAGACAATACTCAGCTGTGTTCCCACAGAAAGTTTATTGCATATGTAGATGCACAAGCCATTATTTGACTGTAAGCAGAAGGATTAGGTCTTTTCCATGGCAATTTCCTCTTTTGACATGAGATCTAGAGAACTAGGATGAGTCACCCTATTGCACTGAGAAACATACCTTGTGTTTCCAGAGGTCACTTTTCAGTGGAAATATCAACATTCACTTTACAGGTTCTTTTTTACATTTTCAACTGATGATTGTAATAAAAGCTGCTTTAACCATTATGTAAAAGTCCATCTTACTGCAACCGTGACTCTACTTAGTCCTCTAGGTACATATTAATAGGACTCTGGAACCAGAAGAGTTACAGCTTGATCCAAGCTCTTCTTAATTCCAGGCTGGGAAGAGGAGCTGAGAGAGGAAGGTGAACCAAGATTTTATGCTGCAATCCAGATAACAACCTTTTCTGTTTAACTTGAGTAGTCAGTCAGTCACATATGGATGATTTTTCAGCTCTCTGCCCCAGCAAAATTCAAAACAGCCTAGGCCAATGTGTTTCTGAAGTCAAAGAAGAAAAATGGTCTTTTGGGCTCTCATCTAGGGTAGAAGAGTACAGGACAGGCAGAACATACGGACAATACTAAGTTAAACCCTTTACCAGACCAAATATTCCAATGAAAACCCTACAAGAATAAAATTACTATTACAATTAAGAGCTAGTTTAAGGAATGTACAGTATTTACACCCATTAAAACTACACAGAAAATGCTAAATAAGAGGAGAACAAAGCAAAGGGAAGCAAGGACAGAGCTAGGAGGAAGTTCTCAGGGCATTCCCTATTGGATATAACCGAGGAGTGTATCCATTTCCTCTGACCCCTCGAGTAGCCAATGCCATGCAGGGCCTATCTAGATGTTTTCCTGATAATCTCTCTCCAGGGACTCTCATCTCTAGCACCAGGTTAGAGAAGTTCTATCTTATCCCACATAAATAGTCTATTGCAGCTCAAAAAGGGAGCTCATAGCAGCCAATGGGCCTGTCTCCCAGCTTAGCAGGAGTCAGTAATGCCCTCTATTCCCATGAATGAGGGAATTAGCCAAAAGCAGACGGTCTTTTTAGACTATGAACAGATCTCAGAAGAGGAGAGTGCTTTCTGCAACATCAAAATAAGCCAAATTCAGCCCTCTGGCCATTTTACTTCAGTTCAGGTATAAGGTGAGACCAACTAATGTCTGTTCCTAGGTTTTCATCCTCAAGACCAGGAAAGCTGATATCTAGAAGGATTTTGCTCAAACTGTCATTCATGGTGTCCAAGATCAGGCCCTCCATGAGTGACCGGTTTTCAGTAAAGCCAGAGGCTGGCAGTTCAACAGGCACTTGCTTAGTAGATTCATGAGTAAAAGCTGGAGAGCTTGTGAGGGGGCCATGCACCATGTCACTGGATTCTGTATTGAGCAGTTCCCGAGGAGCCTCAAAGAGAGGATTTTTAAGGGGTGTGCTGTTAAAACCCAGCAAGTCCGGGTTCTCCTGGAAGGGTGTGAATGGCAGCTGAAGGGTTCTCACTGGACTGAAATCCAGCTCATTACTTCCCTTGGCTAATGATGCAGACTTCCAAGGATCAAGGCTCCCTAGTGGAGGAGTAGTAGTTGCTGGGACTTTGCTGGGAGTGGAAGAAACTGGCAATTTGCTGAACATCTCTTTGACTGGTGTTTTAAAAGGCCCCTCTTCCCCCTGCAGGCAGCTGAGCTGTGATACATTCTCTAGAGGCTGGCTTTCCTGCAGGAAGGGGTCAAACTCACTGCTCTCTGGCAAAATAAGGACAGGCTCTTCTGAGCAAGGCAGTGCTAGGCGTTGTTTCCTTCTGGATCTGCTCATTTCCCGCCTCTCACGTCTTTTTATAACTAATGTGTCAGAAACACCCTTAGATGGTGACTTCAGCATGGTAAAATATTTCTTCTCCATCGTGGCTGAGACTGGGAGGAGCAAGCCTGGCTCTTGCTTTACAGTTAGGGCTGAGGAAAGAGGAGACAGCCAGTCATCCAGCTGTGAGGCTTCCTCCTCCTTTATACAGACAGTCTCAGGGTAAGAAGCCAATTCCTCACCAGGCTGGGAGTTGCTCTCCTTTACAGAATGGGTTGGAGAAAATAAGCCTTCATCACATTGACTCTCCTCCTTGACACCAGCCATGGGTAAAGCGGATGACTCTTCCATAGACAGTGACATCTACAAAGAAACATAAATGATATGTGGTCAGTAAGCAAGGATCTAACCCACTCAAAATCCAAATGACAGTGGAAGAAAAGACTAGTAGTTAAGGACAGCAGAACAGGTAAAAGGAGGATCTTCAGAAAGAAGTAGCAATAACAACAGATAGACATTGATCTCCCTGTGAAATTGATACAGAGGAGCCTACAGATCACAATGGGAAAGATTTTAGCTAAGTGACTGGAAGTCGTGCCCTTCAGAGTACTTCTGCAATAAGCAATTTCTAGAAGGACAGGCAGAAGAAGAGCTGAGCATTTCTGGTTTTGATTCCTCCTTACACTATCTACTTGTGCAATAACAAAATGGATGGGGACAGCTTTCCCAGAAACCAAGGAAAAAGAAAAAAATGTTGAGGTTATAAAAAGAAAAAACCACATAGCAGAAAGATAAATCATAGCAGGAGAGAATATAAAGCAGCAAGTACACAAAGAAAAACAGGATTAAGGTCAGAAGGGATGGAAAAAGTTGAAGCTTAACAATGCCTAAGTATCTAAGACAGTGAGATGCGAAGAGACAGACCTGTTTAATAGCTGTTTTTCTTCAGCCCAGAATAACCGGTAACTCCACAGAATTAGCAAAAAGCAGGTACTGAAAAACTCTAGGAAGAGACTACATCAAGTAAATTCTCTTTCAGAAGCAGTGCCCTATATTAAGACTGTCTCTTCAGAGCTATAAAAAAAAATCTGAGTGTTTTAGGGGCAGAACAAAGCCATTTCTCCCATTCCTGCTTATTCACATCTGAGCAGGAGAAAAAGATAGTCTGGACTGTTCAATCCAGAGTGCCCACTCCTCTAGTGAATTAAAGTAACATCCTTATAGAAAGTCAGCTACAGGTAATAGCCACCCTAGAGACAGAAAAAGACAGCAAGGATTGCCACTGGCTAGTTCCTAGCCATAAATTTATATGCTGTGAGGACCCAGTAAAGATGCACAAAGGAACCATGTGAAAAACAAAGTCCATGGAAGACAACAGCTATGGAGAAAACAAAAATACAACACTCGCCCCATTACATCCACCCTCCACCAACCAAAAGAAGAAATAACCTTTGGAGCAATGCGCACGCGTTTATTGCCCTGGAAGGTCTCTGAGGTGTTGAGGGATGCTCCCTGTGCCATGGGTAGAGGAACCTTCATAGAAGGCTGCAAGACAAGAGGCTGACTCACAGGAAACTGGATCGGAACCAGGTAGGAGTTGATGCGAGGAAGCAAAGGCTTCATCTTTCGGCCTGGAAGGGAACAGAATGGATTTGCTAGCCTCCTGCCCTTCTTCTACTACCTCTGAAAAACCAGACATCTAACAGAAAGTGCTTCTAAATATCCTTGAATAACCATTTGATCAGAGATAGGTGAACCTGCCTTCTCTGCTAGTTTTGGGGATACAAATCCCAAGCCAGAAGGCCCAGTGAAGCCTTTCATACAGATCCTAGCCCTCAAGTTAGGGCAAGCTCTGTTCTCACTCAATTTGAGCACCCAGTTCCCTCAATCTTTCCATCACACCCTCTCTGAGAGGGTAACAATACCTTCAGCTCCAAACCTGACAGATATGAGCAGCTGTAGGAAGCCTGTAAGCTGGCAAAGCTGGATAACGATTTCCACTTTTATTCCTATGAGAATCTGGAAGAGCACTCAAGATTTGAGGGAATGATTGTCTTTGGCCTAAGCTGATATAGACACTCACGTGCATTCTGGGATTCAGTTTTGTTGCTGCCGTTGCTTCCCAAGTTCTTCTGGGGATCTGGAACATGTCGCTTTTGCTGCTGTAGATATTGTGAAATAAGAAAAAGGGGAGGAAGGAGAAAAAGATTTAAAGAGAAGAACTCATCTTTGTTCTGTTGCCTCACTCAGAACTGCAAATCCAGAAGCCTGTGCTGAGCTAATACAGAGAAAACAACTGTTAGCACCCAGCACTCATGCTGGCTCTATCTCTGTGACACTTGCTGTTTTGCAGCCATGCCATCTCAAGGCTAGCTACCAACGAAAAGTCATGTAGAAAGAGAAATGGCACAAAAAAAGCTTCTCCAGCTGTGGACTCTGTTGTAGAATTGACCTTGTTTCAGTGTCCTCAGCGCCTGAGGAAAACTGAATAGCATATATTATTGTGTATTTGATCTCTATACAAACCATAGACCTGAAGTTCAAGTGGAATAGCAGAGGCAACAGAGGAATCAGAGGTATAAGCAGACGGAACGAGGGCCAGCGCTGTAGTGGTGACAGAAAAGCGTCTGACTGGCTCATTGCAAATCCATCATTGTTAAAACTGCTGAACGCAAGAGACAGCAAACAGGTTTATCCTTCTGAGTCACAGTGCAGCTAGGTTCCAAAATGAAACAAGCAGCACAAAAGATCCCATTCTCTCTGGATCCAAGACCCAGATTAGATTGGGACTGCCACAGAGATGAGTATTATACCTGAACCCTCTGTCTTAACTTTCTCTGAAGGCTGCTGGTGCCCACTGCAGCCTATTTCAGCAGTAGACTTCTAGTTGCTCAAAGTTGTACAGCTCTTGCCAGCTGCAGAGAGAACATATCACCTGAAAGCAACCAACCTTTGGCTCAGCTCCTTTCCCCAAAAAGGGCATGCACAGACCTGTATGACCTTGTGCAGCAGTGACCCAGTCCCCCTCCCCAAATCTCTTGTCCTTTTCTTCAGTGACTGGCAAGAAGAGAATGGAAGCCCAAGCCCCGAGCCAGAGGGAAAGTCTTACTGATTCAGAGTGATCAGGCGATGTTGGTGACCCCAAGTCCAGTGGCTGGTGGCAGCAATGCATTGAGAGGGAGAAAAATAAGAGGAAGTTATCAACCAAAGGGGGAAAAAATGGGACTGTTTAATCTTGTGAAATGTGAGCAAACCAGAGAGTGAACCTGCCCTCCCACTGCAAAAAACACTGAAGAGACTAAACACACCTATACCAGACTCACAAGCTGTTTCTTCCACAAAAATGGTACTTAAAATATCTAGCTGGGATAGAACAATTTCATCCTATGACTGTCTAGTCAAACAACACAGGAACTGCTGGTCCACTTCAGTGGAAAGCTTCTCACTAGAAGTTTGCAGCAGGTGCATGGAAACAGGTTGAACAAGCTCCTTAATACATTTGGCACACCATCTGAAGAAAAAATGCATCCCAAAGAAGCTCCAGCAGCAAAAGCCACAGCACCTTTTCTTTCAAATACGCAGATTGTCCATTTGTCAGGAGAAGTGACTGAGTCCAGTTTCTACAGAGAGGCTAACGTCAAAGCAGTTTAACTTTTCATTTAAATTAAGGTGCTTCTGTCTAGCATGGCATTTAGGAACTGGATAGGCTGTCCCATTTTCTTTGCATGAGGCACTCACCTTAAACACTTGGTCCAACGTTAGGCAACGGTTGGCATCAGGGTGAATAGTCCAAAATGAGATTTTACCATTAGCAGATGTCTCACGGACAAACATATCATGAAGGGACAGGTTGTGCCGAATGGAGTTCTGGGGAAAAAAGAACAAGGGAGGAGTTGAAAAGCAGCAGTTTTGTTATCAGCACAGTAGGGCCTACCTCAGACACGACTGCTCTGGCAGAAGGATTCCATTCCAAAGCCCAGACAATGTAGACCTTCATATTCACTGCATACCCAGCCAACCCTACCATAAGTCTCTTATTCTCTTTACTCTTGAGATCCCTAATCTTACTCCAGTGATCAAACATCCCACCATCTTGCCTAAGTGGTATGAGAAAAAGGACACAAGAAGTCAAACAGGGAACGTCTAGAATGAAAGGGTATTTGGGGTGGGATGTTTAAATTAATTTCCATCTTGCTCTGCAGGCTAGGGAACAACTTTTCATTTTCATCCAGAAAGCTTATGATAGTATCACCCTGTGGCCCACAGCAACTTGAGGGCCTACTTGTTACCTTCCAACCTGGCTTAGCCACATGTTTAAAATATGGGAAATGATCCTCAATCCAGGTATAGATGTCCTTCAGAGTCATACGCTTTCTCTCAGTGCTATTGATGGCAAACTGGATCATGGCCATGTAGGAGTAAGGAGGTCGTTCTGATACTGAATCCTGCCAGGAGGAGGAAGAGGAAGAGGTAGGAATGGCAACAGCAGAATCTTCTTCAGTCTGAGAGACAGAAGAAACAACATGAGTGCTCAAAGTGTTGACAAAAAGGGCTGACTAATCCATGTCCTGCTATTTAAATCAGTAAAGGGCAATCTCAGGTTACTTAGACATGGTCACATCTAGTTCTCGCGAGTCTTCTAATCCAGGTGAATTGCATCCCTATCAGAAGTTTTAGTGCACATTGTTGTCTTCTCCTGCTTACCTTGATTCTTTCCTGCAGAGGTATCTGGTTCTCTTTCTCCATGTCTTGCTTCACAGAACAGGGACTTAGTCCATCAGTTCTCATCTTCCCCAGCCACTGGATGTTAGTAAGACTATTATCCAGCACAGAGCTCATTGTCTTGCCAGTGCCTGTTGGGATAACAAGCCCATAGCTCTGCTTACTCACAAGTAACCCTCTTCCTTCATTTCAGATGCCAAAAGAAAGGCACTGGTCATACTGCTCAAAAAGGCATCCCTTTCTCAGGATAGGGACAAGATGGTATTGCAAAGCTAAAGCTTCTTGTGGATTACTTTGAATTGCTGATTGCATGTGAATCTGCCTAATTCCTGAAAAAAGCTGAAGCCTTAAACAAACAAACATTCAAACCAGACTATTGCTCTCAACCAAAACAGGACAGTGTTAACTCCAGTACTTTAAGAATTCAAGCATTTTTAGCTAAAGGATGAACCTAGTAAGCAAAAGCCAAGGAAGGTGGTGGCATAAACTACAAAAGAAAGACCTAGCATAAGACCCAAGTCAGAAGCTCAATGTCTCTAGGGTTTTTAAATAGCAACAATGGAAAACTAGTGTAGTTCTATTGTTTCTGGTGAGGCTGTTCGTAGCTATACAGCTACTGAAGCAGTCGATGGGTTCCTGTCAGACAGGACTATACTGTGGGATAAAATTTGCCACAGCCCAAAGCTACATAGCTATTTCAAATTGCAAATAGCAAATTTGATCTAAGCTGTGAGTCAAAGTAAAATCTATCCCACTTCTAACATTTGCCCATCAGCTTCATGAGACAGCCAAGGAGGAAACAGACTTGCTACTTAGTTATTAAAGGGTGGGAATCATTTCTCTTTCAAACCTCTAAGCCCCTATATATTGTCACCGACTAGGGTACTTCATGCTAGTCTCGACCCCATCTGTGACACCTTTGCTTAGTATTTTGTTCTTTTAGACTAGCTTCCCTCAAACCAACCCCACTTCTTTTTCCCCAGCACTAAGATTTTGCATTGCTATACACCTTCACATGCCAAGCCTGTTTCTTCCAAAAATATATCCACTAAGATCTTTCAGATTTCACTACATATGCACAGCTATTTTGTAATTAATTGAATAACTTTCACTACTGCATACTGAGATCCAAGCATTTATGCTCATTGTCCCACTTAACACCTCTTTGTCTATCTATCAGGATAAGAAAAGGGGAAAAGTTACATACTGTTGTTCTCCTGTTCCTGTGCAACCACAGAATCAACTCCTGAATGCCAAAGCATTGTCCCTCCTGCAAGACAAGGTGTCTGCATAACATTCTTCTCTCTTACTTGACCGTCTGCAGCCCTGATTGCTGCATTGGGTTTCTCCTCTGATGCGAGATGCTGCGATGGTACTGAACCTGCTGAACGAGAGGTGCCCCCACTGCTAATGAGAATAAACTTGTTAGGCCCATTGTTGCCGCATTCTTTTCCTTTTGCTGTCAGGGCCTCTATGATGCTCTGGATATCAGCATTTGTAGGGATGGCCACCACTTGTGTGTTAGGCATCGTAGGATGGTTGATTATCTTTATTCCTGCTGGGAATTTCTGCAGGCCACAGTCCATTTTGTCTCTGCCTTGGCTGTCATGTTGGTCCTCCTGGCTGTGTTCCTGCTTTTTACCCTGACCACTGTGCTCATCTCTTGCTGAAGTACTGGATGCATCCTTCTGTGGAAGGGTCAGTTTCCTTCTTTTGAGAATTAAGGGCCTGCAAGGGCTGGTCCTCATTATTGATCTGTACAGTCACTCTCCATTGAAAATGAGAAGAACAAGCCCTGGAAAACAAAAGATATAACATATAAGTGCAGAGGGGAGGAATAGGTAAGAAAGGTGCAGCAAATCACCACAGGCCTTCCACAGTGCACACTTTCTCAGCGATTGCTACACTGCTAGAAAAAAAAAAAAAGGAAGGAAAATCAGAAATGAAAGCTTTTAACAAGATTGACCAGGTTATGGGAAAATAGTACTGTATCTGCTTTATCCACACCTAGTGTAAGCAGGACAGGAGAGATATTTCCGGAGTAGCTCATTTGCATCAGAAGTTGGGAGCCATAGAGCATCTAATAACAACCGCCACCCCACACTATAGTATGTATATCTGCTTTACAGAAAAGGATGTTAAGACATAGCTCTAACGTGACCTGACCAGCATCAGACAGCAAGCTAGAGGGGTGAGAAGCTAGAACACAGAAATAGCAGTCCTGATCTTTACATCTCATTGCTGTAAGCAGCAGATCACGCAACTTGAGAGAAGAGGGGATTTAACAGCTGGTATAAGACTTGGGAAGCACAGATTGCCCTAAACACTACAAAAGCACACAATAAAAGCAGCAGAAGTTAGGTGCTTTAAAATAAATAAAGTAAATGCTTTAATTCCTTCTGTAAATTTGTGTAGCACTAGCTAAATTCATCATATGGCAGCATACAGTTTAAATTTCAAGCTTTTGGATAACAAACAATTTAGATTATAAAGTGGAAAGGAATGGAGACCAAATTCAGAGATACTGCTTTCAGGGTAAGATACCGTGTGCACCTTCTGAGACCACCACTTATAAATATCATGCCATTCAAGAAATAGGTGTGGAGACTGTCTCCTACAGCAAACTACAACAGAACAAGAACACACAAATTATACTTATTGTTTATCATTAGGGAAGGCAGTCAGAATACAAACAACCAACAGCAACAAAAAAAGGCATTTTTCATTGGCGGATTTGATTGGGTCAGCTAATAGATAAGAGAACTCTCAGTAAGAATCACCTGCATAGATACAAAATAGAAAGCATCCAGCAGATAAAAAAACTGAATTGATGCCCTATGTGGCAGAAGCACTGGGGTCAGAGGCTGCCGAGCAGCTAAAGGCCAGAAGTAGAAGTGTTCACCATTACACACGGGTTGTAGCACCCAGGCACACACAGAGCCCTTTGCAACGTGCTCCACACCCTTATAGAGAGATCACCGTAAAACAACCGACGAGTAACCTCTAGCCAGCCTCCAAAAGGTTGCATTCCCTACAGGAGGGACTTACTTCCTAATAAGGCTGCAAGTTGCTACCAGCGTAGGCCTGGGAGCAATCCTGCATGCGTGCAACCCCACAGGGCTGTAAGAAGAGCCAAAGAAGGGGAGCACTGAAGGGTCAAGCACGTATCCCTCAGCTCTCTGTCACCCACTCCAACACCCACCCTCGCCTCCCGGACTGTCAGGTGCTGCCAGCCCTGGCGCACTCGCCGATGAACCTCATCCACTTCCCCTGGGCCCCTTCACCCCTGGGCCAGGACTAGGCATTTCCCTCTCCCCAGCCGCCCCACACTAGTAGTATGGTTCTCACTGGGCCACCCAGTGCCCACGGGGAGAGCCCGGGAGGCTGTGGCAACCGGGGAGGTGCCAAGTTCTGGCCGCGACTCACCTCCCCGGCCAAGCAGGAGACACGGAGGGAAGAGGCACATCCAGCGCTTCCGGGCTCTGCCGCCCCTCGCGACAGAGATCGTTTCCCTGTTTGAATTTGGCGCCCGGCGGCTCGTTGGCATCACGTGTCGGCCTGGACCAATGAGACGCGGGGCGGGGCGGGGCGGACTAGTCGGCGGCCGCGGAGATGGATACGGATGTGCTCGGCTGTCTGTGGAGGGTCTAGGCTGGCAGCGTACGTAGGTGTCGGTCCCGGCGTCGCCTGTCCTGGGAGCGCTTGCCCCGCTGGTGCTGGAGGCGCGTCCGCGGTGCTAGGCGTGTGGTCTGCCTCGGGAGAGCGGCCCTCGCCCTGGACCTGAGGGGCAACGGGAGGGGGTACCCGGGGGAGCCTCCACCCTGCCGCCGGGCTGTGGGCCCCTGCTGCGTGCCGTCGTGCTTCCTGCGGGGGAAGAAACAGCGACTTCAGCCGCTTGCCCGCAGCGATCCCTCGTGAGGCGCTGCCGAGTTTTCCGGTTTAACGAGTATTAAGGCTGTATGTTGCTAGGGAAGCTTACGGGATCTGCTGAAGCGGCTGTGCGGTTTTTTTNTTTTGTTTTTTGCTCATGTTTGGTAAGCAGTTAAGCTGTTGGGTAGTTCTATGCATTTAATGGAAAAATGCGTTTCTCACAAAATGTTTTCTTTAAAATTCCTCACCCGTGCTAATCAGCTTCTGAATGGAAATATAAATTTAAGTTCAGTTAAAGCTTATTCACTAGGTAAAAATAATCATGCAAGACATGTATAATACAGGAGGGAAATATCGAGTACGTTCTCTATTTAAAAACTTAAAAATTTCTGAAATGAAACTGTATAGGTAGGTAGCAACTAGAAATTGAAAGAATTCTAGATATCGATATATCGTGCCCTTACAAACCAATTTTATAGATTAAATTGAAAAAAGTTTTTGACTTCCAATTCTTAAATCATTCTTCAACTATAACTAGACTAGATATTGAGCTGATGTGAAGAAATTATTTCTTTAAGTTTTCTAGGTAGTTGAGTTGTCATACATGATTAAACAGGTCAACAATCATATTGCAAATTTTTGTTTTTCTTCTCTCCTAGCGATTTGAATTTCCTTAAAATTTTCAGTGACCAAGCCAGTTCTGAATATAGCTGATACTATAGTTCAGTATTTTAGTCAGGCCTTATCATATGTGGATGTCTTTCAAATTACTTCTAAAAATATTTTTATGAAGAAAAATGTCTATGCAAGTTTGTCTGGTTTGTATATTTAAAATGTGTATTTTCATAAGAAACTGACCTTTACTATAATGTCAGGTCTTGCTAAAAATGCCACTTGAGAACAACTTTTACAGCTAAGACACTTTTGTTTTGTCTGTCCCTCTCCCTGAATGTATCTGTCTTCTACAGATTTGAGAGTGCTTCAGCATTTTCTTGGAGTGCTTTCCTCTTTCTCCAATTGGTTCTAGCAAGCATCATGAGGTTTCTAAGTGGTTTTACCATATCTTTTGATGCCTCCAAAGAAGAAGTGTACCCACAAGGCCAAGCAGGCAGAGCTGGTATTCCTTGAGAAGCCCTGGGAGGGACCCATCCATTGCTGTGAAACTCCACTACCTTTGGCTGAGAAGCCAAGATATGTTCCTACGAAACCTGTAGACCAGAACACCTCTGCTGCCTGGGTTGGTATAAGTTACCCTTTCCCCTGTGTCCCATTACAACAGTCTTCAAGTTTCTTCCACATCTCAACAGAAAGCTATCTGTCCTGGATACTGAAAATTAATAGCATGGACTTGAATTGATTATAGATGTCTAAAGCATAAATAAGTGCATGTGATTTGCTTCACATTCTAACTACAAACAAACAATAATGTCTTGGGTACTTGAAGGCATACAACTGTGTGCAGTGTGTAACTAATTACTATTTCTGTTTGCCTTCTGAAAAACTAATTCCCATGGAGGAAAATGCTTTCTATGGCAACTGAAAACTCTGCACATAAAAAAAACATTCTTTTGGGGGAGTTTTTTTTATTGCCTTGCTCCTCGAAGTTGCTGAAATCTAAACATTACATGTTAAAATACTAGGTGTTTCGTTTAAATCTGACACCACTACATTTAGGGAACAAAGGCCTTCACTTCAGAATTACTTGCTCTAACCTGCTTTCTTTTCCATTCTGTGTTTTGAATAGTTTCTGTACATATTGCTGTTCTGATGGGCTCCTTCTCTGGCCTGAAAGAATATTCCAGGGACTGTTTGCAGTGTCCTAAGATAATCTTTACTTTACATGATATAATATATGGACTTTTTAAAGCAAATCGGTGCTGCAAAGACTGTTCCTATACAACAACAGCTATTGCCTAGGGGAGCTCTATTTAAGCATTATTGTTGCTTGAGTCTCTGCTCTTTACAAAGCGGGCTCAAGAAGTGTGGTTTCAAACCTACGTGAAACATTCCTTTAACTCTGGTGACCTGGAGTTATTTTTGTGATGTCTTAACCTTGAAGTAGAACATGTTCAATTTTTTTCTTACTTTTTTATATTGGTAAGTTTTTACTTAAGGTTTTTATATTGGTAAGTTAGCTCTATGGCTTCTGAAATGCTGTGTGAAATAACTGCTGTGAAGAAGTACGCTTTTTGTTTGGAAGAGCTGAAAATATCCACATTGTTCTTTGCGTCTAAACATGCAATGATTCTAAAATTTATTTGAAGTCAACAGTACTGAAGATATTAGACATTATTCGACTTGAAAATCTTGGTAGGTTTGTCACTTCCTGCAGCATCTTCTGCAGATGGATGTCACTTGTTTCAGTGGCAACTGAAATTCTTCTCATATTGATGTTATCTTAAGTCTTTAACACGCTCTTGACTGCTAGGCTCCTGTACTGGTAAAGTCTACCTGACATGTTCTCTGAAGCAAGGAAGTCACAGGTGAACCACTGACTTTGAGGGTATGTTCTTTTAAGTCTGTGCCAGGATACAATTATTAGGGAATTGTTGCTCTGTTTTCCTGCGCAATGGCTTTGCATTCAAGCAGTTTGGATGTACGGTAGACAATCACTACCCATAATTAACTTAGTTTTTGAGGGACTGTAGTAATTTGAGAACGCTAAAAGGGATCCGTGGCTGTCGTAACTAGAATCCAGTTTGGCATGCTGTAAAGAAAAACAAATTGCAAGAGACTGAACCTGACTCTTTCTTTTGAGACCCAGGAAGGTAAAGACTACTGTAACAGAAGGATTTCCAGGTCTCAAGCAAGAGTCCAGAGTCTTTCAAAGAAATACAGATTGTTGAGCTTTGACCATCTTCTATAGAAAGCTGATTTTAGAAGTGGCTTTGTGGTGATCTATTATTCTGGAATACAGAGATTAACTGTGTTTGAGTCAAAGATGTTTTGGGGGAGTACTTTGAAGGCCTAATAAACATGATTTAAGGTGATGATTTAAAGGATACCCACTTAATTTCATTTTGTATTGCTACCAGTTGAATGTGTACCTGTTCAGGAATACTGAGGGTGTAGTTCATTGAATTTATTCATCTGTGTAAAGACAGAAAGAAATAGGATCCAGCTCTGAACTGTTTTAAGTCTGCAGGTGTTAAAGCCATAGATGCCAGATAGATGACTTAGACTTTTCTTTAAATCAGAAGTCTTGTGTTCTTTTGTAAGTTACCAGAGGATATTGCACCTCACTCTCTTCTCAGAGAAGAGAGGCAGAGCATAACTTCGAAGTTCAGAAGAGTCTCGTGCTTACCAGCTTGGTTAATCACTGATTTGCTTTGCCGCAGCCCAGCTTATGCATTTAATCAACACACTGAAGAAAGATGGGAAGGGTGAGGGAATAGAATGAGGATGATGTTCCTTCGTCTGGAGGAAATTCTTGTTTTTTTCTTATGTTATGTTATTTCTTACACCCTTCAGGTGTACCCACAATTTGAAACAACTAAGTCGTTGGTCTTGAAAGCATGTCAGAAGAAGCATCGCGGTCCTCACAAACCCCAGAATCAGGATGCCAGCCATGGTTTGCTTCTTGCAGGGGGAGGTTGTCAAAGAGCTGTAGCCTGCAAATTTCCTCCTTTAACTTTTGAGAATTCAGAAGGATGTGCGGTCCACTCCTCAGATGCTCTGAATCACGCAGGGAAGAACACACAGCGCTCTCACAGCCAGCGTGAGAAAGGGACAGTAGCAAAAACCAACATCCAGGTGAACAGTTCTGAGAACTGCGGAGAAACACCTTCATTACCTCTCCCTCAGCCCGTAGAGCCAGAAATCTTCAGTCCACCAGATATAAGGACTCCGCAGCTGCCTTCTGTAGGGAACTGGAGATGCAGCAGTGCTCTGCCGCATATCAGTAGCCATGCCTGGCATCCAGAAAAAGAGTTGGGATCTGGTATTGACGCCTGTGGGAGAGGGGAATCAGCAGCAATTCTGGTTACAGATACTCCAGAGCATGAGTATGGAGTAAAGGTCACTTGGAGACAGCGGCCTCATCTCCTGAAATACCTGAGAGACAGAGGGAAGCTGAGTAATACTGACATACTGGTGAAGGTGGACTCTGAACTCTCTAGGAGACAGGCTGACTTCTGACTTGGCAGGAACAGTAATTTGTTATGTGCAAAGACATGCTTAAATAGAAAATGTTATTTTCAAGGATGAGGAGGGGAGATAACTTAAGCCATACCCCGTGCTGTGGCATGCTGATCCTATTGAAAAATTGTGGCAACGGGCGGGGTGGTAGTGTATTTTTTCGTCTGGGCTTCCTTGGAGGATGGGGGTGCTCTCTCAAGAGCTTTTTCATCCACGTGGCGCCTCGTGAGAGCTGTCACTCCCGGCCGGGAGCTGCAGTTCGGGGCGGAGCGGCCCGCCCCCGCTGCACCAGGGCAGCTCCCCAGGGAGGAGCGCAGGGAGGGGGCGGGGCCCGGCTTTGGCCCCGGTGCAAGCGGCTCCCAGTTCCGCGCATGCGCGGCCCTCGGTCTTCCCTGACGAGAGACGCCGTGGCTGATCGGCGGGCCGTGGGCTGCGCCTTCGGCCAATGGCGCGGGGCTTGAGTAACGAGTTCCGTTGCCAAGGGTAGCGGTGAGGTCGAGGCGGGGCGCGGCGGCTGGGACCCCATAGCAACGGCGGGGCTGAGCATGGAGAGCGCGAGGGGCCGAGGTGCGCCCGGCGGCGGCAGGTGAGCGGGGCCCGGCGGGGCAAGGGGTGCTGAGGAGCGGGCTGCGGCGCTGCCCGGGCCGATCCCGCACTTCGGTGAAGACGGCCCGGCGCGATGGGGGCGGTACGGCGCCGCACTTCCCAGCCCGGTTCCACCTTCCGGCGGGCGGGCGCAGCTTTGGTGAGGCAACGTCTCCGGGAGCAAAACCGGAGGGGCTGGAGCGGGGTCTGGCTCGCAACCGCGTTAGAAGCGCTTCCTCTGGCCGCGGTGCCGTGTTTGGTGTCCTTGCCGTGGCCTGTCTGGGAGCTGTCGGGCGTTTGCGTTGCCGTGACCGTTCCGATGCAAAAGCTGCCGGCGACTGCTAGCAGCGGTGTGCCCGTAGCGCGGCGGTGCGAGTAGCTGGGTGCTGGCACGGCCCAGCTTGTGCCGCGGGAACGCCACTGTCGTCATGGCGCTTTCAGCGGGCACGCAGCGACTGCAGCGTCAGGTCGTGTTTTATGTGCTTCACTCTTCTGCACTATACCTGATGCGTCGTCTCAGTTACTTGTCGGTTGCGCTGGTTTTGTGGGGTTTCAGTCTGCTCCACTTATTTCCAGTTGTTGCTGTTAAAGCATTTTTGTAGTTATCGTGTTCTTCTGTTCATAATGAAGCTTTTGGGATGTGAATATGGTGGCATACTCGTATGTAAAAATATGCCTTTGCGAGGGAAAGAAAGGAACAACTGAAGGGAATTTAACTGATGTAACAGGAAAAGCGTTTCTGTTAAGTTTGGAGAAGAGGTTTTAGAAAGAGATTATGCCTGTGGCAATAGCTCAAAAACAAACTGGTTTGAAATTGTATGTGAGGATACAGGCAAGCAGTGAAAAATAAATTTTGACAGAATTAACGTGATTAGTGAAGTGACTGTAAAAACGCAGGAAAAAATCTATTTTGTGCTTCTGATGTGTGGATTGGGAATGTAAAAGCCAGTAAATAGAGAAATAAAGCAACTTCTAACTGTTGAATTGTGATAAAGCCAATGTACAAGAAAAATGGTATTTATTTGAGATATGCTTGGTATTTGAGATACACTTGGTAATTTTAGTTGAGGAGGGTGAAAAGAGGCAACAGAATTAGAAGAGATCCTGTAATTGCTTGGGTCAACCAAATATGCTGTGAAACATTAAAGTCAGTATGAAGAAGAAATCTTCTAAAGGCTGAAGTTTGTATACCTGTTCTAGATCCAGTTTTTACAAAACCAATGATTATGTGCCCATAAATTTTCTTGCATAGGTAGTAGACTTTAAATTTTGACTGAATTGAAGATACAGAGAATGACACAGCTTTTCTGATAACTGTAGTAGTACATTTTTTTCTGCTAAGGAACTTGTTTTGCCTGTTTTTATGGGTGCCTCACAGAAACAGCCTAACGGTAGTGCGAGTTCATCTGATAGCCACTTCACTCTAAGCCCCAGTTTATTAAAAAATCTATTTCCTTAACTTTCGTAGTCTCCATAATTAAGGTACTACAATACATGAACCTAAATAAATGTACATAGTTTTAAGTGGATGTTTAAGGCCTATTATTTTTAGGGGTTTGACTTGGAACTTAGAATGTTCAACAACACTATAATAGATTACAAGAAGGAAAAAAAAAACAACCACCACCACCAAAAAAAACGCCACATGTATTCTTAGGAAGGATCTTCTTTTCCTAAGAAGAGAATTCTACAATCTTGTAGAATAAAGGCTCTGTAGAGTTTAAAAAAACTGTATACGAGAACCAGTTGGCCTATACTTGTAGCTTTTTTTTGTTTTCCCGTCAGGTTAAATACCTTTACTATTGAGCAATATGTAAAACATTAAGACATAAAGAATATTTTGTTTGACGGATAGGCAGCTGAAATCTTGGGTTAGGCCATCTCTAAAAGGGGCTGTCCGTTAAAGCTATGGTGTTGCGTTAACTTACTTTTCGTCCACCGATTCTATTTTTCATTTGAGATAGCTATAATTAAAATTGCTAGAATTCATATTAAAATTTGATTGACTTTCAGCTAGACATTACACAACTGTATTAATGCTTTATAAAATGATAAGGTTGATAGTGCTATTTCATGGTTTTGATAAGTGCTACACCTTCCCTTTTCATTTGGGAAAGTCCAAAATTAAAAATATTGAATAAGGTAGACGCATTCAGATAAATTGACTCTAAAATCATTGTAAGCTTTTAAAATATTGAGAAGAGAATTTGGGTCTTATGGTAGTATGTTTTTGACAGTCTTTGACTGATGAACTTCACCACTTTGCACAGTAATTGCATAGTGTACAGCAACGTTTAAAGCTTCCCACAAGCTGCCTTCCAAATGTGATTCAGCTTCTGACTTGCAGATGTCATGTATGAAGAACATCATTTTCAGGGTGCCAAAGTCTTGACTGAGTCTGCAGAGACTACAGAAATGGATATCAACTGCAGTGGTCCCTCCCGTAATTTGGATGCTTCCCTGGTGACTAGACAAACATGAGTTAGTGGTTTTCAGTTTGGGAACCCCGAGTTAGTTCCACAGTGTCTTCAAAAGTTAATGAAGAAAAAGGGCCTATTGTCAATAAGCTCCATTTTCAGAAGATTATGAGCCCATGGAGAAGAAGGTTCAAAAGTAATTTCGTATATTGCTGCCCAGCCAAAAGCCCTTTGCGTGGGTTGTCAGGAGTCTTGGGAGACTGCTGGGCTTGACCATTTTGCATAGATGCACCTAAATTATAATTTTGGGGGAAAAAAAGGACAAAATGATTTGCTAATGATTTTAGTTATATTTATAATCCAGATAAGACAGAAAAGTCTAAATTTGTTTTTAAAAGCCTATCAACATCTGTACTAGTCCTTGGGTGTTTTTATTTGGATGCAGGTGACCTTCTCAAAATTAACAAGAACTGTTTTGTAAATTCCAGCGTTTACAATTCTACAACTCTTATCCTTACATAAAAGAGAATTGACTTAATATCTTGTTTGCCCAGTCCTTCTCATGTCTGAGCATTTACCAAGAAACCTGTCTAAAATGAGATAAATTTGTAAATAGTTTATAAATGTGGTTGACATGTACTCCTAGGAGTGCATTTTAGAAGAAAGAAAAGAATACTTTTTGTGACTGCTGTTTGATGCTGCTGTTGTCTTTAAGTCTTAAGTCTTCCTAAAGTTGCGGGTTATTTGAATTGTCTCTTCAGCTTCTCGTAAGTTCTTTTTCCATCTCTTACACTTTAGGTTACTGAGGATGCATCTTTATAGAGGCAATGCTTATTTTTCTCTTCTCCTGTTTTTTTTTTTTTTTTTTTTTAAAAAACCACTGTTGATATGGTAGCTGTTGGAGGGAAATGTGTCCTGATTTCAAGACAATTATGACTTTGTGTTGTGTGAAAACTGTTTCTGCAAATAGACTTGCACTTGTTTTATCAAATGAGCACAGCTGGATGATCTCCACAATAAGGCTGTTGACTGTGTTGTAATTGGGTCATGGAACGACTGCTCTTGTAAGTGAATTTGCTAGTATGCCTGGAGCCATTGTTTTTAGACTACTGCAAGAACAGCTACCCTTACTCCTAGTGTTGTTTAAAATATGTATTCAGTGGGATGTTAAAACTCTAACAGCCCATGTTATTGTTACAGAAATCTGTGATCACTTCTGCACTCCTTTCCCATCTAGCATTCTTATGTGAAACTCCAGGCAAAAAAAAAAACAAACAAACAACAACAAAAAACAAAAACCAAGACTCTAAATCTAGGAGCTGTGTATTGCTGAGTCATCTAGTTCAGGATGGAAATTAAATTTTGCTGTTTCAATCTTCTTAACAGCTTCCCCATTAAAACTTTTTGAAAGAACTGAACTGGGACTAAAACTCCACAGTCAATTCTAGACTGTTAATTCAGAAAATTTCATACACTTCCCTTATTTTTAGTTTGCCAGACGATAAAACAAGTGCAATTTGTGGCATGAAGTGCGATAAACTTAGTTTCAGGAAACTTTTGAGTTTTGCTGTATAGTCTCGGTTAAGCATACTGTGTGCTATTTAACTGCTGACTTTGTTGCTAGGGGAGAATAGCAGTTGCTTTACATTTAAATGGTTTCATGTCGTAATGGAGTACAATGCCAAGAAAAGCGACAGCCAAGGTTTAATAATTCACAAATTGAAGATTATAGGAGTCTAAGCCCCTATGGATGTTGCTGTGCTCTTTCTCTGGGAAAAGCAATGTGTATACGTGAAATGTCCCTGGAGATTTGGAGTATATGTAGTTGAGAGGACATTAAATAGAAAGCTTGTGTTCTGCTTATGAGATAAGGTCTCTTCTTTTCCATAGCAGAAAACTAAGTTTCATCAAATTAACCTGAATATACATGATTTTTGGAAACATAGCATTCTGCAGTTGTATTGGTGGTTAAGAGCTGAAAAGTCCTTAGTCATGTTACAAACTTGTATCTTCCCTGTCAAGGCCAAGATCACTGGCAGTCACCAGCTGTGAACTCTTGAAGGACTATGCCTGGCTGGAGATTCCTTGTCCCCCTCCTCTTACAAATATTGTAATGAAAACCCTGTTTGGCTACACACCTGAACATAAGCAAATGTGCATATTCTTATTGTTGTCTTCCTCTGTGCCTCCCTCCCAGCATCCCTGATGGTTTTAATAGTTAGTGGCCTGTGTGGATTTCTGGCTTCTCTTGATCTTCCTTCCAGGAAAAGAATACTCCTTTCACTTTATGTATGCTGTATGTATTATGTGCTAAGGAAACAAGAATCTGCCTTCTGTTTTTTCCCACCAGAGTCTAACAGAGAACAACACAGACTTTTGTTTGCATTCCTCTTTATAATAGGATGGAAGATTCACTAGCCTCTGTTCAGAGTGTGCTGCTTTTTTTTTTTTTTCATTGCTCTATTCCCTTACTCTTAAGTACTAGGAACTAATCTTTGGTACCTGATGAGTCAGTTTTGAATGATGTGTGAAATACTAAGCAGTACATTAGTCAAAATAGTTCTGAGATCATAGTTTAACCATTTTGTGATGTTTGTGTTTCTGTTGCATTTTCTTGTAACAGCCTGTATTATTTATTGTCCCCTAACTCATTTTCTAAGATCTAGACTCTAAACTATTTCCGTTTATCTTGTGATCTCTAGAACCCAAACAGAATCAGAGTTGTGGAGATTAGAAGGGGCTTGCGGAGATCATCTCGTCCAACCCCACTGCTCAAGTAGGGTCAGCTAGAACGGGTTGCACAGGATGGTGGTGTCCAGCTGGGTTTTGAGGATCTCCGCAGAAGGAGACTCCACAACCTTGCTGGGAAACCTGTTCTAATATTTGACTAGCCTTAGAGTAAAAANATATACCTTGAGAAGATCTTCCCTGAATTATCTTTTCTCCAGGCTGAACAGTCCCAGCTCTCTAAGACTCACTGCTCCAGTCCATTAATAATCTTTGTGGCCTTTTGCTGGACTTGCTCCAGTATGTCCATATCTTTCTTTTCCTGAGGAGCCCACAACTGGCCACGGTACTTCATATTATGGCTTCACCAGTGCTAATTAATATACCTTGAGAAGATCTTCCCTGAATTATCTTTTCTCCAGGCTGAACAGTCCCAGCTCTCTAAGACTCACTGCTCCAGTCCATTAATAATCTTTGTGGCCTTTTGCTGGACTTGCTCCAGTATGTCCATATCTTTCTTTTCCTGAGGAGCCCACAACTGGCCACGGTACTTCATATTATGGCTTCACCAGTGCTAAGCAGAGAGGAAGGACCACCTCCCTTGACCTGTTCTTCCTAATCATAGAATCATTTAGGTTGGAAAAGACCCATAAGATCAAGCCCGACCATTCCTAGCACTGCCAAGTCTTCCACTAAACCATGTCCCTAAGCACCATATACACACGTCTCTTAAATACCTCCAGGGATGGTGACTCTACCACCTCTCCAGGCAGCCTGTTCCAATGCCTAACCTTTCCCTGAAGAAATTCTTCCTGATATCCAATCTACACCTGGTACAACTTGAGGCTGTTGCCTCGCAACCTATCACTTGTCACCTGAGAAAAGAGACTGATACTCACCTTGCTGGAAGCTCCTATCAGGCTGTCATGGAGAGTGATAAGGTCTCCCCCTCAGCCTCCTTTTTCTCCAGACTAAACAAACCCAATTCCCTCAGCCAGTCCTCATATGGCTTGTCTTCTAGTGCCTTCNGCTCCTATCAGGCTGTCATGGAGAGTGATAAGGTCTCCCCCTCAGCCTCCTTTTTCTCCAGACTAAACAACCCCAATTCCCTCAGCCAGTCCTCATATGTCTTGTCTTCTAGTCCCTTCACCACCTTCATTGCTCTTTGAATGTGTTCCAGCCACTCAATATCTTTCTTGTAATAAGGGACCTAAAACTGACCATGGTACTCAAGGTACAGTCTCACCAGGGCCGAGTGCAAGGGGACAATCCCTTCCCTAGCCCTGCTAGCGACACTATTTCTCATGCAGACCAGGATACCATTGGCTTTCTTGGCTACGTGAGCATGTTGCTGGCTGATATTGAGCCAGTGGTTGACCAGTACCCCCAGGTCCTTTTTGCTGGGCAGTTTTCCAGCCACTTTTCCCAGGCCTGTACTGCTGCATGGGGTTGTTACGGACCCAAGTACAGCACCTGGCATTTAGCCTTGTTGAATGCCCATATAATTGGATGCTGCCCACTGATCCAGCCTATTCAGATCTCTCTGCAGAACCTTTCTACTGTCAAGCAGGTCAGCACTGCTGCCCAACTTGTTGCCATCTGCAAGTGCAGCCCTCAATGCTGTTAGCCACCTTCTTGGTTAGGATACATTGCTGGTTCATGGTCAACTTGTTGTCAAACAAGACAGTATCAAGCTATTTCTGAAAATGGGATAATATGTGCTTTATTCTTTGTTTCGCTATAATTCAACTTTTCTCCCATAGACCCTTCATTTCTCAATGTTGTTACTTTACTATCAGGTTCCTGTTTAGTTCATGCTACAATCTCCTGCTGCATTAATTCCTCCTATTTCAAGATGTGTTTGTGTAGGTATGAAATAGTGCAGGGAATGTTCCATTGCATTTATAAGATCATAATTTTATTCTAGGGTTTCGTGCTTCCACAGATACTCTTTTGAAACTGAAGATAGGGGTGATTCTTCTGAATGGCTATTTCACTTTGCCTATGTCATTTTGTTTTACCTCAAAATCACTGGAATGTGTTCTATTAATGAACAGACAAACTGTCTCCCTTATACTAATGAATACTCTTTCTTGAATTAACTTAGATGCTGTCAGTCAGTACTAGACTGCATCAGTGTTTACCTAGTTACATCTGGCATGTGAGCAGTCACCTCAAAACAGATGAATTTCCAAAGGAACTCCTTCAGGCCAAGTCTAATGTGTTCTTGCTCAGCTGTTTTAACCTGAACAGCCTGTTACTTTCAGCTACATTTCACTTATTAGGGCATTTTGCATTTAGTGGTATTATTGCCTGTATTATATAAGTATGGAGAACACAGTGTTGCAAGAATAGGTCTGGATCAAATTCACTGTTCTCTTGGCTTTTGCCAATGAAAGTGGTTATTAATCTGTTCATGTTCTGTAACAAAAGCTTTTTCTGTAGCACGTGTATCTTGGATTATTTTTTCTTGAATTCCTTTCTTCAGCTTGGTATTCCTGTTACTCTGTGTTGTTGGGGCATGTGTTTTGCCACAATAATGGCAAAATGTGTGTGTGTGTGTATGAAGAATATGTGTGTATATATATATATATATTCTTCGGAGTGCCAGCTTTGGTGTTTGTTATTGTTGGTTTTTGTTTTATTTTTGTTTTGGTACATTTCTGGTCCACATAACTTCAAAGCACCTGATAATTCCACAGTGAAGGTCCATTTTTTAACTCAGAGGTAGATAGGAATAGAAGCTGTAAAGGACTAACTTGCCCTTGAGTTTCTTCAGGATGTTCTTAAGTTTTAAATCATTAAGATAGTTGCTGCTAGTAATTGGTAGAAACATGCAGTATCTGGAGGATTGGGGTGTATTTTAGAAATCTGTGGTTGTTTCTTTGGGGGGGAATCAAAGATAAAACTGATTTCACTGGAGAAAGAATTGTTTTTTGTTGTTTTTTTTAACAAACAAAAACCAACACAAAAACAGAGGCTTAAACTTGCCCTTGTTGAAATATCAGCTGCTTGAAAATAACTTGTAATTAAAATGATGCAATCTGAGCTGTGTCACTAAGAAACGGGTGTGGCATTTCATGGCTGATTCACAGCAGATCCTGTTTTACCTCAGGAAACTTTCTGGTAGTTCACTTAATTATGAAGGAAAGAATATTCCTGTCTACCAAAGAAAACCCCTCTGCCTTGGGGAAGGCAGAAAAATTTGATAGTCCTTACTCCTATGGGTGCTGTTACACATTTTCCCAGAAGTGAACAATTTAAAATTCTGTCAGTTGCAAGGAAAGCAGATTGGACTCCGTGCTTCTGTGGGTTGGAAGGTGCATTACAGATTAATTTTGTTCCTCAACTGTTTTCCAGAGACAGTATTGAAACTTCTATGTGGAATGTATCTTTTAAAATATAAGAATCCTACTTCAAATTCTCTTTTCTGCAGCATTTGTTTTTCTTCATAGCTGTAGTGAAGAGAACACTGAGAATGTTCTCAAGATAGTTCTTTGAAGAGTTAAGAGTGAAAACGCTTTCATACCAGTTGACTCCACGTTTCTTACTGAAGTTCCTTTTATTGCATTTCGACAGCTAAGAATAAAATATAGTAGACAAAGATATGAGCCGCAAGCCACATTCTTCTCATTCTCCAATTCTTAAGTACTGGGACTACTGCTCAGAGGTGTGACCCCTGCTACCACATTAATAAACTGTCCTGCAAAGGAAAAAAGGAGTTATGTTAGCTTTGTTAGAGTCCTGATGTAAGGAGCCCTCTGTAGAGTGAGAAATGGAACATAAGATATTGGGAAGTTTGGGAGCTTTGTGGAGGAAAATGGTGTTATTTTATTATGGCTTGGAGTTCCTTTAAAAGAAATAGAGCAATGGAAACCATTGAAAAGCACAACAAACTGTCTTTCCTTTTCTCGTGTCAGAGTTTCTTTTAAGGTCGGGGTGAGATCTGTTTCTGTCAGCTAGTCTGACCTGCTTAAAAGAGGTCGGAGAACCCTCCTCTTTAAATTATTTATCAAACCTGTAAGTACTTGAATTACAGGATGGCTTGAGCTGTCTGGAAAACTTTTTAAATCTGTGAGACCTTACTACATTGCTTGTTTAGGGGGAGAAGCTGTTTAGAATATTTCTTTAGTGGACTTCTGGTACAAGGAACGAATCTATTCGTTTGAGTAAAAGAAAAGCTATCTGGAGTTTTTCCTTTGCTTAATGTATTTCAAACATGTCTTTCCAGTGAATTCTGTATCATGTAGAGAATTTTCTTTCTACAGGCTGTTCTTCCTATTACTCTTCTTGATTCCTCTGCTTGCTGCCTTATGCTCACATCTGCAACCAGGCAGTTTCTTGCAAAACTAGTCTATAATAAAGATAGTTTTTTTTATTTGCTTTTTACAGTTTCAATAGTCAATACATAAAGGAAACTTAATTGATCCATTTGTATAACTTGAAAAAAGAATGCTTAGGTTTCCCATCTGGGATAGCCGCGCTTGAAATCTGAGGTAGACCATATCCTTACTCCATGACAGCAGTTTTTAGCATAATAATATCCAGCCTGGATTAAAGACTGTTGTCTTCTGTTGAAATCCACACCTCTGTGAGGTATCCCAATGGTTAATTAGTCAGTGGTTTTTTTGGGGGGGGGGTTATTTGGAGTCCGAATTTGTTTAGCTTTAGTTTTGTACTTACCCAATTACCCTCGTGCAGCTTTAGTAGGAGAGCTAGAGAATTCTGCTAAATGTAGCAAAGAGATCAGTGGGCAGGGTGTTGTATAGTCTGCTCTACTGCAACAGTTGGGAAGAGGAAGATGGTGACAGGCTACTTTTTTTTTTAAAAAAAAAAAGAACCAAACTGAAAATATTAAAGCTAAGTGGGTGAGTTTTTGTTTGTTCATTTTTGTTTCATTTTGAACTGTGTTATTGTAGCTGTGGAAATGCTGTTTTTTGTAGCTATGGAAATTTCCCATTCCTACTGGATATTCAGTTCCACTCACTGCATGTTAAATCCATCAAATAGGTCAGAGCATAGCAAAGAACATAGTGGTTTTGTGTGGTCATGTCCAAAGAGCAGGTAGATGCACTGTTCTGTGTAGTCAGTCCATCAGAAGGAGGATTCTTGTTTGAAGCCTGCAGCTGTACTTGCATTCCTTAGTGATGAGCTGTGGACTGACTCTTGCACAGCCTTTTCCTGCAAGGTTTGTGACACACCAACATCACTGTGGTGGGTAGAAAAAATGTTGGGGGGGAGGGAAGAAAGTTCTTTTGCTTGGTTACTATGTTACACTTTCCTGATGACAAAGTGCTGGAAGGAAGGTTGCAGGAGGAGTAAATAAAAATTGTGTAACATTTTAAGCTACTATTTGCAGAGTCCCAGTGTGCTTGGTTTTATTTTTTTCTGTTGATCCTTGTGTGAATCCTTGCATTTTTTAAATGGAGAGGATTGATGGCTGCTTTCATTTTGTCACCTACTATGAGGTGATTTTAGTCTGTGTTTAACAGTAAATTGTAAAAGAGAACACTCATGTCTTTTGTTTTTGTAAAGCTTTGTGACCTGTTAAAATCTTTATGTATTTTAACCGCATCTGAGTCTCAATTAAGTGGTTGTACATAAGGCATTATGTATTCTGCATTATGGTCCTGTTCCAACAGTCTTCAGACCTGTCTCTGAAGTTACATAACTTTATTCCAGTGTGGGTAGAAAATAAATTAAAAATACAAAGTAAATAGTGTTAATTGAGGATATCCAGAAGTCTCCTGTGCGAGTCCTAATATTCCAGCATTTTATTGTCTTCCAGGTAAAAAGGAAAACTTGGAACCTTATTTCCAGAATTTGGTACTATTTTGTTTGTTTGAAGAAGAGACTCAAATTGCTAGGGGTTTATTTTCTGGTAGGAAAAACAATAAAAATACAGACAGTAGTTTGTATTGATGCAGTACGACTTTGTAGGTTTTTTTTAATTATATATAAGAATGTGTCCATAAATCTGTAAAAATTGATGAGAGCTACATTGATTGCTTTAGAACAAACTCTTGACAGCAGTTAACAGCTGTCATCCATTTCTTAAGTCAGTCAGCACATAAAAAGAAACAGATTTTTTTTTGTTTGTACTGCTTNCTTTTTCTTTTTCCTCTTTTTTTTTTTTTGTCACGAATATCCTAGCTAGAGCTTTCAAGTATTTTTTCTGGTTATGCCAAAGATGGCCTTTTCCATCACCTATGCTTTAAACAAAAAGCATGTCATATGTTGAAGTTTCATGTGACAACTAGTATATGTCTTTTTGCAATCAATAGATATATCTCTGTTTCTTTTATAAACTGTGGATGTTTTCAGATGGAGATGAGTGAGTTGCTGTGGGGACACTCGGTAACTCTCCATCACTCTTCAAGAAAGACCAATTTTTCCAGCCTCCTCCATTGCCTTTGAATCCAAGGTGGTACCTATTACTGACCCATATGAGGAGTAAGGTAAAACCAGTAGCAGTGGTAACCTCCTTTAAAATACCATTAGTCAGGCAGTAAGCATCAATTTTAGGGTATATAAACTGTTATTTATGATGTGCTTATACAAAACTTTTTTTTTCTGCATGTTTCTGCCTTCCAGAACA
>VXAL01005100.1:153441-177037 GCA_013399475.1 Chauna torquata | reverse complement strand
CCCCCAGCCTGTACTGGTGCTTATAGACAGAGCTAATAATTTTTTATTAGACCAACAGATACACTTAGGGAAACAAAAATAAAATAAAATAAAAAATAATAATAAAAAAAAGATTTTTGGCCCGACAAGCCTTTCAGATATGAAAGAAACAGACAGAAGTCTGCTTCCAATGCTCTTTTAAACCACTGACTTCCTACAAGTTCTACCTGCTAAAACCTAGTCTCAAGCCAGAGATTGTAGAGCTCATCAGATGTACACAAATGCTCCAGGAGACAGGTGATCACTGTGGCAACCTCCGAAACAAGGAGAAGGTATGGAGGTAAAAGAAAGATGGTTTAAGGGAATGGAAGGAGAATCAATCAGATAATAAAGGTTTCCTGAAGTCCTACCATCCTAAAATGATCCCGTTCATACTCGTTCTTCTAGCAGAAGGCATTCCCATTAACCTCTCAACCCCTGTCGTGAAAAGTAAGGACACTCACACTCTGTTCTTTCAGAAATGACTGTGCTGGAAAGGACACAAGAAACATGAACAGTCTCTTAAAGAAATTACAGGAGGTGGGGTGGAAACAACGAGGCAGACAGAGAAAGAAGGCAAAATAAATAAAATTTGTGCTCAAGAAGAGCTATACAGCAGCTGAGGTTTTGTTAGAAAGACAGTTGTGGCTGAGGATTTATGACTCAAACAAATCTGTGTGAAATCTTTTGCAGAAAGGACCATCTCTTGATCTTTTTTTTTTTGTCCGTATAACTTAATTCTGCCACAGAATTAACTTTTTACTACCCAGAATAATGACAACATTCACATTTCAAAAGCTGATCCTTTGATTTGGTATCAAACTTATGAATACAAATTGCATGCAAACATTGACGCATACATAAAAATATGCTCCAGTCAAATGCCATACGAAATAAACAAGATCATCATTTTAATACAGATTTTCAGCCCTTTTCTATTTCACAGCACTGCCAGGTGGGATGGTGCATTATGCCACACTGACAGAAAGGGAAAAGCAACACCCCTGACCTGAGGAACACAGTGTATGCACCGTGTTTTTACTGTAGATAAGTAGTTACACTTTTCAGAGTGTTAAACTGTTTAAATTAACCTTTGAAATCTCTTTGCACATATTTGTCCATAAGCTGTTTAAGCAACTATAGCTCGGTGCAAAAATGAAAGGCAGAACTGTAAATAACAAATTTACCATCAGTGTTTCCACCCCAGCTAATCCTCCAGGTTTTTCTGCCTTCCACCCATGTGGATGGCAAGAACTTAGTCCTTCCAGAATTACACTATTTTGTATAATAAAAGCCATGTAATGAAAAAGACAGTCGCATTTAATGCTTTTGATTATTCTGGTGCTTTCTTTGGAAGTGCAAATTTTTCATCATTCCAGATCAAGAAATTCTGGTACCAAAAAAACTTGAAGAACCAAAAAAGCCTGAGCAATCTCACTCTTTATATTTTGTGCCTGTTTTCTTGACTCATGTAGAGGAAGATAGGACTTTTTCATAAGCATCGGAGTACATCTACCTTCACCCCCTCCGCGCTCTTAAATAATGGTCATCCATCAAAATGTGATATGGCTAAGAAAATGGGTATATGGGGAAATTCTCTTTGTGTGTTTCTTTTTTTGTTTGTTTTTGTTTTGTTTTGTTTTGTTTGTCCCTAGTTCACCTGGCTCCCTTTTATGACAGTTTATTAGATGAGAGTCAGAGAGTCCTGTCTCTTCAACTGCACGGTCTGCCGCATGTCCCACACAAGATGGAATTTCCTTGCTTCAAAAACTTATGCATTAAAAATATATGGAACTTTTTCCTATACTTCCCTTATGTTTTCAATATAGGACATAGGGTGTAAGGCTGAAATACAGGCAATACTCTTGCTACCTGTTCTCCTCCCAGCTGTGCTCCTCACAAGACCAAGTAGTACAGAAATGTTTCTCGGGCATTGACAGTTGTGGGCAAGACAAACAGATATCCCATCGGCTTTCCCTTCTCCAAGCTGAGCCAACCCTGCCCTCACAGCAGTGATGCTCTCCTACATCACTGATTTTTAGTAGGCACAACCACAGGCCAGAGGCTGATCAAAGTCTGGCATGGTCTATTTATTGGCATTACAGCTTCTTTTGCTAAGGTGGATTGCCGCAGGGATCCTGGAGGCACTTATGCTAGATGCTGCCTTAATACATAGGGTTCAATAGGATACTAATACTGTAAATGAAGACAGACTTCAAATGGGTTAGTTGTTATGGAAAAGTAAATGTGCGGGCCATTTTTGATAAAAATTGAACCTCAACAGCTTCCTCCTACTTTAAGTATCTTGACTGAGGTCAGAATGAGCTGAATTGTGAAATAAGGGTAGTAAAATGTCAGCCCAAATTAGGGGTTGTCATTAAAATAATAGCACTGCAGATGAAAAATACGTATTCAAAAAGTTCAGTGATAAATGCTAACTAGGGGAAACATATTTGGATACTATCATGTTTTGATGATGCTATTTAGAGATGACTCATAACAGAGCTCACATTTCTATGTTTCACACTTACGTTCTTTTATGATAGAGTTAATTTTTTCTTGCTTTCTAAGACATTTATAAGCCTTGAAGAACTGTTGCTTTCAGAATAATTTTCTTGACAGTTAAGTTTGTTTTATATATGTGTCACTAACACCACAGCAAAAGATAACACAGAAGATAAAGGTGGTTCATGGTATGAGGAATTCACAGACTAAAATCAATTTCTAAGGCTCCATTTTTCAATCTGAAAACAGTCACGTAGAAATAGTCAGTGAGCAGGGCACTGTGCTGCAGTAGTTAAGAATCATTTTAGTTTCCCTTGTGTTTCAGAGCAGTCTAAGCAATTAAATTAACAAAATGTTATCAAAAAGCTCATATGGCACTTCGTGTTGTTCTGTAAATATATGCTTTCATATTTTATTTTATGTTAGGGTTATTTGGAAGAAGGGTTGTTGCTACAGTAATTGAATTACATGCTCTTTAATTCTATGTCAGATTCTTTTTCTGGCATTATAACTGCAGATTTGTGTATATAGCTCAGGAATATTTTTGTGAAAACAGAACCTAAAACATCTGCTTTGGTGCCCTGGAGTAGCTGATAACAAACTGTTTCCTCGAGTGTCACATCTTCCTGAAAGCTTCTTTTGCAGTGACAGATTATTTCATTCATTTGTTCATTCACAAGATCAATGTTAATCTTCTTTCTAAAGGAGATGATAAAGAGATGACCACGGCTTTTGGCAGCCTTCTGGGCGCTGCCACTCTTTCTCATTTCTACACTAATACAGGTAAGGCTGCATTCAGTAACGTCAGTATAACAGACACATCTGCCCATAAGTTTCCCTCATTAAAATATTTTTCTTTGTTTGCATTCATAAAGAATAAAGGTGGTGTCTAGAAATAGTTTTTTTCTTCTGGATTACATCAATCTATGGTATAAGATCAAAATCAGATCAGAGCTAGGCTGAGAATCAGACCAAAATTTCATGACAGGTTCACAAGAATTTTCAACCCTATATGAAAAATATTCATTCACCTGGTATTCAAAAATTTTCATGTTAAAGAGTCTCTTTTCCCTTTAAATTAAATTAAAATAAAAGTTTTGAAAGCAAATCTGGGTGTTTTGTTGATTGATTTTATTTCTCTTTGTTTGAAAAGAGGAAATATATTCTTAGTGTTAGCCAACGTCTCTTTTTCTTTTGTGTTTACTTATTGAGGGACATTTATGCCTATCAACGTAAAGGAATATATTCATGTCTCATATTGATCCAAAAATTGTTCCTGTATCAATGGGAATTGCCTCCCCTCAGCAGCCTAATCTTAAGTACATTTTAAAATAAGCAGTCCTAAAGAGGAAGAGGAGGAGGAGAAAGAGCAAGAAAATGAGAATTGGTATGACCAGAAATATCTGGAGGGAGGTTGTGTCTCTCTCTTAAATTGGCCAGAAGCAGGTGGACAGAAGTTTCCAATTAGCTATAACAAATCATAGAAAGAAATCTGGATTTCAAGCTCACTGAAATATATATATATATATAAAAATATAGTCCAGATATCCTCAGCCTTACACTTTGAAGTACAGATATAAACCCTGAGGGTAATTGGGTGTGAAAAGGAAGTCACATCTAACTGCAGCTTGGGTCACTTCAGGATGTCACGCTGTAGCACAGAGCTGCAGCATTGGATTAGTGAACACTGACAGTTGTTACTTAACAACTAGTGTTTTATAATCCAGAAAAAATACCACATGTTGGTGTTAGATTATATAAAGGAAACTCTTTAACCTCCAGTAGGCACAACATCTTCCTATTCCATTTGATGCCATAACTTTAACTTTTGCTAAAATGCAAAAGTGATTCGGTACATCTTCATTAAATGATGAGTGCCCCATTGTGCTAAGCTCCTCATGTGTTTCGCCATGTTCAATCTCACCAGACAATGCTGCACTGACAACACACAAAGTTATTTTGCCTTGTTACATAGCACAGGCTCTTACAGAGCCACAGGCCAAGCTACACGAATAAATGAAAGAGGTCTGGGTCATTGGCACAGCAATCATCTGCATTGTTAAATTCTGTTGCTCCCTGACAATTTTGGCCCAGAATGGCTATCATTCCTCCTGAAGAGTTCCTGGGCACTGCTCAGAAGTTAGCAGAGGCCAGGCAGAATTCCCAGCGTGCAGTCTTCATGCAGGCACCCTTATTCCAAGGGTAAAAAGATTTAATAGCATGGATATGAGATGTTGCATGCTGCAGAATGGTCCCACACATACTTAATTTCCCAGTACTGATGTAGCCGCAACACCTCTCTTCCCCCTCCTCCACTAGCTAGCTAGTTATTTCTTTTATTTATCTTTTTTTTTTTTTTAAAACAAACCCGCCTTTTAAAGTTGTCAAAATGTGCCTTACCTGTTCAAAACAGGCTTTAGACCCAGACTCATCACACTGCAGGGAGATTTCTTAAAACAGTAAAATGAGTATGAACCTGGATGTAAAGAAATTTGAGTTCAACTTCTGTATTCACTAATTATATTATTTGAAACATTGCGCAAATTACTTAGATTCTGGGCAAACCTTGTGTAGAACACGGCAAATCTGAAAGTAGATCATATTCTTTGTACATTTCTACTGAATAATGTACATCATAATATTGATATGCATTGATAGCACTAATAATATAGGTGTGCTTCTGTATTCTGGTATTAAGCATTCCCTAAAATTATTCATGATTTTGTGCGTGTGTGATTAATTGTTTTCTGGGCACTAAAATATAACATATGGCCTAAATCAACCAAAATAAAATAAAATTTAAAAGCTATTTTCCAATTTTGTAAGAGTTTAAATGGGAGCATGAGGGAGTTTCATAAAATAAAGAGATCAAAGATCTCCACATGAGAGAAGCAATAAGACTTCAGTGATCTAAGCTCTATTAGGCTTTTAAATCCTTCAGAAAAAAAAAAACTTATATTGATGGTGAGAGATAATCTAAGACTTAGCAGATGGTCCTAGTTGTGATTTACCGACAACCTCTGCTAAAAAGGCATATATTATTCCAAGTCTGAATTTCTCCAACGAAAACTTCAGTGATGGAGGATTTTGTTTTCCTTATTTGGTGGTTTTACCCAGCTAAAAAGCCGAACTCCACCACAACCGCTCGCTCACTCCCCCTCCTCAAAGGAAGAGTGGGAGAAAATACAATGGACAAGGGCTCAAGGGTTGAGATGAGCAACTTTTTTATCCTTACCAGTTATTGTCACAGGCAAAACAGTCTCAACATAGGGAGATTAATATAATTTATTGCTATCACTAGCAGACTAGAGCAGTGAGAAACTAAAAAGCAAACTTGTTCCTGCATGGGCTCCTCTCCACGGGCTGCAGCTCCGGTCCGGAGCCTGCTCCTGCGGGGGCTCTCCATGGGCTGCAGCCTCCTTCAGGCCACATCCACCTGCTCCACCATGGGCTCCTCCATGGGCTGCACATGGAGATCTGCTCCATGTGGTACCCCATGGGCTGCAGGGGGACAGCCTGCTCCACCATGGGCCTCACCATGGGCCGCAGGGGAACTTCTGCTCCGGTGCCTGGAGCACCTCCTGCCCTCCTTCCTCACTGACCTTGGTGTCTGCAGGACTGTTCCTCACTCCTCTCTCCCAGCTGCTGTTGCACAGCAGTTTTTTCCCTTTCTTCAGTCTGCTCTCCCAGAGGCACAACCAGCATTGCTCACGGGCTCGGCTCTGGTCAGCGGCGGGTCCCTTCTGGAGCCGGCTGGAGCTGGCTCTGATCTGACATGGGGCAGCTCCTGGGCTCTGCTCACAGGGGTCACCCATGTGGCCCCCCTGTTACCAAACCTTTACCACGTAAGCCCAATACACCTTATTTTGTGTATATTCCACAAAATAAATTTACACTATTTAAGTAATTAAATCAAAACATACTTGTACAGTCTCTGAGATGTAAATCCAGAAACTAAACATCCAGCTCTGTAGTTTTTGATACTAACAAGATCATTGACACAAACAAGACCTACACCTTCAACATGGAGTTGAGCTGAACTCTTGTGACAAAAGAAAATAAATTGCTTTTATTTCCAAATCACAGTCCCCACACTTAGGGGTAAAAAAAAAAAAACCTGTACACCATACTCATGTCATGCATCTGGTTGTAAGGCACTCAGTTGTCCTTTGTGTTTCTGATTTCTCATCCACGAGTTTTTGTTCACACATACAAACAGAAGAACAAGTACAGCAGGCTTTGTGTTATCCTTGTATTTTCAGAGTGATGCAAAACAACGGTAACACAGTGGTTAATCTCCTCCAAAACGTATTATTTCGTCAATGATACCCTGCAATATAGACTCTGACTACTTTCACATTAATCAAGCTTGGAAATAGTGAGTAATAATAAATACGATAAAAAAGTGTGTTTGGACTCAGCTCAGGCACAGAGCAGGAACATGACATTAATTACTTATCACTGCTTTCACCTGCAACTATACGCAAAGAGATTTGTGTTTTATTAGGTAAGAGTAGACCATCTAGGAAAGGGGTGAGACACCTTGACAGCCAGTGCATGGGGCGTCAGAGCTGTCTTGGGCAAACACTGCTTGTCCAAAGGATGAACAGAGGACTTCATTTGCTGGTGCCTGTCAATCTCAGAGCTTCCATGAACTGATATTGCTTTTAAGGAGAAAAACATTGAATTACTTATATGGAAAAAACTGGTTGCTAGTTATGTGCATTAATTGCTCATCAGTAATAGTTTCATTTAAATGTATTATGTTTACATTGGACAACTGGCAGCTACCTTGCCACCAGTTCCAGCGTGTCTATTAATTCTCTGTGAAGCTTGTTCTGCAATTACAGATTTTCCAGGTGAACTGATAACCAACTGAAAGCCCAACAGCTACAGTGAGATTCCTAAGGCATTCTCCTGTGTTAATAATATCAGGAAACAATCCAGAAGACTAACTAATTCTTACAGGAAGTGTGGATTTTTTTTTTTTTTTTTTTGGTGGTATTCTTTTACTAGAAATAAAAATTACCTGAATTTGAGGATATTAATGTTGGAACTAGAGTATGATCTTGGTGGAGATAAAAACCTTGCTATTGGTTGCATCTCTGAAAAGCAAAATGATAGACAGAAAATAAATTTTTGTAGCCAGATACAAGTTTCCTGCAGTTTCCTTCTCTGAAAATTGAAAAATCTTTAAAATATGAAGTGAAGAGCTACATTTTATGATCTACTGCAATAAAATTTTGCAAAAATTCATGAATAAATTATGATGATTTCAAATATAGATATATATAAAAGGAATGCCCTATCGTCTCTTGTATTTCTAAACCTGATAACTGAAAAAAAAATAATAATAAAATAATATAATAAAATAAAATGGCCACGACAAGCTGAGAACTTCATATTCTGCTAGTACAGAGAGGGCAAACCAATTTCCAAGAAATAACCAGAACTATAGATAATGCTGGCAGGTTAACCTGATTCACCCTTTTCATTGTGTTATATTACAGTGAAAATGGGAAGGGGGAGAGGTAGAGGAGAGGGAATAGAAAAAAGGGTGCAAAAAAGCAGACAAAAGGAATTTGTACATGTTAAGCACCTGGATCTCAGACACTCTGGGATGCAAACTGAGCAACACTGTGGCTCTTACAGGCTTCCTAAACAGTATTTAAAAAAAAAAGAAAAAAGAACGAACAAATAAACAAAATCCCCGAATGACAATATTCTTATCATAGAATCATAGAATGGTTTGGGTTAGAAGGGACCATAAATATCATCTAGTTCCAACAGTCTCACCATGGGTAGGGGTGGACACCTTCCACTAGATCAGGTTGCTCAAAGCCCCATCCAACCTGGCCTTGAGCACCTCCAGGGGTGGGGCATCCACAACTTCTCTGGGCAACCTGTTCCAGTGCCTCACCACCCTTTGAGTAAAGAATCTTCCTAATATCTAATCTAAATCTACCCTCTTTTAGTTTAAAACCATTACCCCTTGTCCTATCACTTCACTCCCTGACAAAGAGTCCCTCTTCCAGTTTTTGTAGGCCCCCTTTAGGTACTGGAAGGCCACTATAAGGTCTCCCTGGAGCTCTCTCTTCTCCAGGCTGAACAACCCCAACTCTCTCAACTTGTCTTATCAGAGAGGTGCTCCAGCCCTCTGATCATCTTCATGGCCCTTCTCTGGACTCACTCCAACGGGTCCATATCCTTCTGCTACAGGCCCCAGGACTGAACGCAGTACTCCAGGTGGTGCCTCATGAGGCCAGAGTAGAGGGGGAGAATGACCTCCCTCAACCTGCTGGCCACGCTTCCTTTGATGCAGCCCAGAACGTGGTTGGATTTCTGGGCTGCAAGCACACATCGCTGAGTCACGTTGAGTTTCTCATCAACCAATGCCCCTAAGTCCTTCTCCTCAGGGATGCTCTCAATCCATTCACAGCCCAGCCTATGTTTGTGCTTAGGATTGCCCCAATCCAGGTGCAGGACCTTGCACTTGGCCTTGTTGAACTTCATGAGGTTTGCATGGGTCCACCTCTCAAGCCTGTCAACATCCCTGTGGGTGGCATCCCTTTCCTCCAGTGTTGCCTGCACCACACAGCATGGTGTCATCTGCAAACTTGCTGAGGGTGCACTCAATCCCACTGTCCATGGAGACAAAGATGTTAAATAGCACTGGTCCCAATACCAACCCCTGAGGATCGCCACTCATCATTGGTCTCCACTTGAACATTGAGCCACTGAGCACAACACTCTGAGTGCGACCACCCAGCCAGTACCTTATCCACTGAGTGGTCCATACCTCTCCAGTTTAGAGACAAGCATGTCATGCAGGACAGTGTTAAATGCTTTGCACAAGTCTAGGTATCCTTCAGTAATGAAAGAAAATCTATCAGGTGAAGACTTTTGACATTCTCAGTGCTTTATCTGACTTTAAACTGGAAGAGTTCTTGCAGGTGTGTATTTGATCAGACAGGACCTACATGTCTTTTTTGGGGTTTACATCATAGAAGAGGAATAAATAATTTTGTTGTTTTTTTTTTTTTTTAAATTTTTAGCGTAAAATGATTAACACATCATTTCTGGGTGAGGTTTGATGTAAATGCAAATGTACAGTGAGTATGGACTGAGGTACCAGGGCAGGAAACCACTACTTACTGCAAAACTGGCAGCCTGCTCCATTGGAGTGAAGTACTCCAAAAGTGTCACTGTGGAGTAACACCACAGAAGTTAACAATGCATATAAAACATAACATTTATAAAGTCTGACTGGTATGACATCTTTTCATGTAAATTTAGAAGGACAGAGCTCAAAAATTGTAAGCAGTAATGGAATTGAAGATAGCAACCCTTCAGGAAGAAAACATTACTTATTATTAAAATACATCTTTTCAACTTTTAACTCAATTTACCTTTTACCTTGGTTTATAAAAAGACACATGTGACTTTTAGGAAGTAGTAAAAACTTACATATAGTTTGACAAAACCATAAAACCAAGTTTTTAATTTTGGTTCCCAGTATATAGCTTGCCTGAATGCATCTTTTTATTTATCTGGATCAGTCTTTCCCCACTCACTCCTACCAGACAGTAAACACCCAAGGACAGGGGTTGTGGTTTCAGCTCCTTATTTGCTTCTGCAAAATAGAATAATAATGTCAGCCCATGCGGCTCTATTACTGTTTCCTTCTATTTTCTCCTTGATGTCTAGAAAGTGATATCTGGGTTGCAGTGGAGTAACAGAAAACCCAGACTCATTAATTCCTGTAAACACATTGTGTGAATCATTTCTCATACACTAAGACAGTTCCTTCCATTATTATAAGAAAAAAATTTTAATGCCATGTGTAACATTTTATTTTTGTGTGAACTATTACATTTCAGGAGATAGAAAGGATCAAATTAAAGTCTGCTCTAATTTAAGTGATTTCACCAAAAGGTCAGCAAAGTTCAATTGGCTTTTGATCTTCAAATGCTGGAAGAGATTGGTGTGATTACATGGACCCACATCACGAAAAAAAATACTTATCAAAGTGTATAAGTAAATTATGTGGTTAATCTTGCATTTTAAGATATATTGAATTACAAAGCATTTTTTAAAAGCATTTTTTTTACCCCAGAAAATACCGGTTTATCTGATAGTGTGTAGCCTTTTTCCCAGTCCTCTCAATAGGACAATTTTCACAGATACAAAGAAAAATTGTAATACAACATAGAAACCTGTCTATCACTAATATTGTTATTTTTGGAACACTTTTTGGAGATGTAAGAAAATCCACCTGGAGTTCCTAAGGTCATCTGATGTTACATCTGTGTAAAAAAAAAAAAAGGAATGCACTTTTTCCTCTCTCTTTTTTCCTATACCTAAGAATGAAAATAACCTTGATTCCATCACAGTTCAGTACAGGATTTTTTTTTTTTTCAAATACTGAGTTTTCAAGACTATTTTCCACTGACATCAATAAGTAACGTGAAAAATGTTTAAGATTATATTTATGGCACTATAAAATCACATATCAATATGGCAAATATGTATATTGTGGGAAGCTAAGTTTCCTGTTCCTTTCACCCATGCAGTATGTGTTTACTGTCCATAGAGGATAGTAAGCTAATTGGGAACTTACTGCTCTTGTTGACTCCACAAATATTTTCCCTTTATAATGAAGACTTAAAATGCATGATGGTAACAAAAACTTTAGACTTGGAGTTCATATTTTACATTTATTCAGAATAAAAAGGAGAACATTGTTTATTTTCTGCATAAGACAGACAAATACTGAAAAGATATTGCCTATAACTTTATGGCAGAGAAGACTTCCACCAGTCCGACATGGAATTTGCTTGCACTAGGACTGTAGTTGCAGAATTTCAGTACCTATTAGATTGTTAGAAATGTTTGCAAAAGATCTTCAAACAAAAATGTTTTTTTATTTGTTTGTTTGTCTTAATGTTTCAGAAAATCAATTGATTATAATAGACAACTAAATAACTATTTGGCCAACTTTTTATGCAGCTGAACAATAAAACTGAGGTGGCTGGTCAGGGTGGGTGGAACTGCTGCTCATGGACAGGCTGGGCATTGGCCAGCAGATGGTGAGCAATTGCACTGTGCATCACTTGCTTTGCATTTTCTTTTATTATTATTATTATTTTTCCTTCTTTTTCTGTCCCATTAAACTTTATCTCAACCCATGAGCTTTTACTTTTTTGGTTTTTTTCCTCCCCAACTCTCTCCCCTATCCCACCGATGGGGGCACGTTGGGGGCGGAGCAGGGTGGAACGACACACAGTGAGCAAATGTACGTGTGGAGCTTAGAGCTGCTTGCCGGGTTAAACCACAACAGTGATGGAACACTGTCACAGGTTGCTCAGAGAGGTTCTGGAGTCTCCCTCCTTGCAGATCTTCAAAAACCACCTGCATATGGTTCTGGGCAACCTGCTCCCAGTGGTCTTACTTGGCAGTGGGGGTGGACCAGATGACCCCCAGAGGTCCCTTCCAACCTCAACCATTCTGTAACTCTGTGATTCAAAATTTTTAAAAAAAGTCATCTACCTACAATATTTACTATCTTGCTCCCTCTCCACAAATTATCTGATCAAAAAAACAGAATGTGATAGATATGCCCTTCACCTTTTTGACAAAGTAATAGTCATTTATCCCTTTGCAATTTTCCAGCTGTCCTAAGAGTAAAGAACAAAAAAAAAANAAAAAAAAAAAAAAAAAAAAAGATAGGAACATGAATCACAGCTAATGTAATCTGAAAAAGACAGCAGTGCATGCTTAAGAATTTTCCTTTTGTTTCAAGCCTATGAACTTCATTTATCCACAAGTACAAGAAGATGGAATTACCACTTTCCTTCGGTTCCAAGGACAAAAGCAAAAGCAAGGACTTCTTCCTTTGGAAAGAGGTTTATAGTGATAGCCCCACCTAGTATGTATGCCCTTTTAAAGAAATTTAATTTTGAATCCTGTCCAGCCAGGAAATTCTGTGCTGTACATTCACTAACTGTACATTTTGCTTGTTTTTGTCTGCTGAGGCACCAGAGCCTTTCTAGGAAGACAGGATTGCCATATTACTTTTTCTTTGATGACCATTTTGATGTTTTTCCATCTCAAATTTAATTTACCCTTCCAGAATATTATTTTTAGAAACAAAAGCAAGTTGGTGTGCCTGAAACCAGAGCATTCAGAACTAAAGATGTATTCAGTTCTCAAAAGGAAAAATAATTAATGATCTAGACAAGAGTCATCTTTTGAAATAATTCCTTTAATATCCACGATATCTTGTTTGGTACTAATTTCATAAAAGTTTGTGTATGGATTTTAAGGGTATCATAGAAAATTAGAGGGCTTAATTGTAACTTACTGAAGAAGCATAATGTGAAGAGACAAATTTCACAGAGTCGCTTTTCATCTCAGCATTCAGACATTTCCCATCCTTAAAAGTAGTGCTTTGACCTATTTGCTGTAATCCTTCTCTCTAACAACTTCATTTAGTGTCCCATTGCATCCACTGCCTTTCTCTACTGAATTTCTCTTGCTCTTTTCTCTCTGACCCATTTTGCTCTCCAGCTAATGTCAGTAGCCCTACAGCTTTTATTTTCTTGTTACCTTTTTCACCCAACTTTTTCCATGCTGTGCTCTGTTCCTGGAATAATGATCAGTGGCAGTAAGACAGGCCCTCCATCCAAAGCCTTGTAATAAAGTTTCTTCTATGGCAAAGCTTGCCAAACCCTATTTCATAAATATCACCTCATTGCTTACAAAGTTTACAACTAAACCCCATAAACCTCCTCCCTGAGAGCCTGTCTACTATTTGATATAGGCAATGAATCTATGTTTGCCCATTATTATGTAGCACACTGCCATTGCCTAAGAAGTCCAACTAATTATAACATGTACAAGTATTCGTTTCTGCTGGCTGTAGGTATTTGAAATGTTTTAGTTAGGAGTTTGAGTCCTCAAGTCAACGGGAAAGGTGGACATAACTGGAAGCAAATCAATCCAACTACAGTTTAAGTTGTCTTCTGGAGATATGTTTCAGATTTAATGTCTAAATAAGGTAGGATGCATCTCAGTTTATGAGATTGATATCCTAATTGGCAAGTTTTTGCTGAAATGAATAAATCAAAGATTAGGGTCTTTGGCTGTTGAACAGCCTCGCTGTTTCTGAATGAGATGAGTAAGCCCTCTGAGTCAGTCTTAGTGCCTCAATAGAAACTTTGAATAACTAAGCAAGCAGCACAATAATTAAAAATAAGAACATTAAATATAAATATAACAGCTAATTGTTGTGACAAATAACCTGTAAGGACATAACTATCACTGAACTATTTATACACATAATAGAGCTATATGATTTCACTATTGACCTATTACCTTGATGGCATTACAAGACAAATATGAAAGACTGCTAGTTCCAGAGACAGAAATAGTTTTTATGCCTAGATAATCCAATGGTGAAGTAATGTCTCTAGCATATTTTGCATTCAAAATAAACTATATTTAATTAAAATATTTTACCAAACTTCATCAGCTGCTGCCTATCCTAAACATAGACAAAACATACAAAACACCTCCCTTTTTTGTTATTTACAGTTCTTCTTCTGCACATATCCAGAACTGCGGTACTCTGAGCAAGTCCTGTTTCCCACAAGGATGTCTTGTTTACAGCATACTTAATGCATACAATACTTACGGTCTCATAAAATATATGTATGGTTACTTAAGAAAACAAATCCTGAGCAAAAATATAGAGTCTATTTTCTATAATAACATCATCTTATCTGGGGTGCTCATGCAAGATATTGGAGGCTTAAGCTCAGTTGCCATGTCATCCTAAAAGAATTCAAAATCCTACCTCCTGAAAATATGACCTTCTCACACAGCTCAGGCTCTGCTCATTCCTGAAGTCAAGAATACAACACTATGCAGAAGAGCTTGAATCAAAAACAGCTTGTGTAAGCAGCAGTATCACAGCACTCACAACACAAAATGCGGTTTGGTTCTGAGCCCACATTAGGATATATTTCTCAAGTGAGCTCCTGTTTTCCCAGCTGAGGCTAGTTTTTCTTTTTTTCTGCTCTGCTAAAGTGCAATTAGTTTAATTTAAAACCACAGTGGTTTCAGCAGAGAAGCCACACCAACAGTTGTCCTTCCCACCAGAGTTATCGCTGCAAATATGTCTTTGTTCTCATGGTGGAAAGACAAACAGGTTTCAGCTGCAGAAGAGAAAAAGTGAGAAGCACAGATACAGGCAGGTCTCTCCTGAGAGGCAAGAGGACTCATCTCTGTTGTCACTGCCCAGCTGATACTGGTGCCTGGCAGTATGAATGCTTTTCCTCCTCTGCTCCAGCTCAAGTTACCCAAAAAAATAAAAATAAAAAATAAAAATAAAATAAATAAAAGTACAAACCTGCTCTTTGGCACCACAATAAAAACAGAAACTGAGCATTAGTTCCAACTGGAGCCCATTGCAGTTTCAACACCCAGCCTATAAAGGGACACCATTGTACAAGCTTAGGATTCTATCTGTACTAATGCAAGACAAGTCATGTCACAGTACTCAAACCCAGGGAAATGTACAGTGTGATTGTCCTTTGGGACCATAGATTGATGGCTAGCAGCTAGAAGGTTGTGCTATATGCTCAGAAAACATATATATAGTTTATGCATATGTTGATAGAAAGATAAATTGTCCTAAGGCAACAAAACTCTGTGTTGGTTCTACCTCAAACATTATCTATTGCAAAGGCACTTATAAAATCCAAAGGAGGGTGATGACAAGATTGAATTCAGACCAGACAGTTTAATGGATAAAGTTGCAGTTTGAAACCATAGCTTCCCTAATGTGGAAGAACTGAGCACACTTGAGAGCAATTAATCCTTCAAAGCCTACTTTAATTTAATGTCAGAGTGAATGCATACCTTGATATTTACTATGCCAAGACTTAAGCAGATCCCATGTGGCAAGATAGCATTTCAAGTCATCATAAAATGAAGTTTAATGATTCTAAATACTTTCAAGAAGTTGGCTTGGTCAGCTAAAAAAAATTGAATCTACCTGTGATACATATCACTACAAGACATAAAAAATTCTTGTGATAATTTATGAGCCTTCTATAAAAAAGAAGAGGAAAAAAAAATCAAGGTCTTCCCTTGCTGTTAAGGAGGAGGGCAACTGGCAGCTCATTCTCCTTTTCCACTAGACCATTAATCTTCTGTTGTAATTTACTATATGAGAAAAAAAAAAAAAAAAAGCTTTTTTTTGGTGATGCGAAACTACTACCTTTACCATGTTCTTGTATATAAAGTATTATATCCGGCTCATAGAGCAGAGCCAACTCAAATATCACTGATGATGTAAGTTAAACTTCTGGCTTTAACACTCTTGGTTTGAAGCCCATGCGCCCACTCTTCATGTTGAGCTGTAGCATTGCCATCCTGCACAGATAGGAACTTGAAACACTCCCTCAGACAGAGTTCTCTGTGCCCACTACAGGCAGGATGTCTAAGCTCACAGGGAGAAGATACACTTGTTTAATGGCTTGAGTTTGCTCTCTGTTCCTCACGCCAAAAAGCACCTTGTAGAGTGAAGATACTGAAGAAACGCAAGTCATGTACAGTGGATCTCCTGACTTGGTGTTTCTCCTCTATCTTAGAGAAACTGCCTCAAAGGCAGCATCCATTGAAATATTTTTTGAAACTTGACCTTTGCAAAGGGGCAAAGTCACCATTAAATGCTAGATGTTGCAGTGGCTTTGGGTCCATTTGCTGTGTACTTTGGAAGGCAGAATCTCTTTTTTCTTGTGTCTAATTTATGCCTCTACTAAATTCCTGCTTGTAACTATTCAACTCTTTCTCTGGTGACTTCCACCTGGTTGGAATCTGACACGTGCTAACAGCTTCTTTTGTAATCAGGCAGTGAGATGTGCAGCTCCCTGGAAAACTGAATTAAAAAAAAAAAAAAAAAATCCTGCACATACAGCCTGGCAATAGAGCTGCAATAACTCCCTTCTGGATCATACAGCCTGACTAGGGAGAGGTACACCTGTATCCCTCCGAGCATTTCTTTCAGATTCACCTGGAGAAATACTTCAAATAAAAGCAAAGGAGCAGCAGTCATTGTCTATACACCACTTTTGCATTTAAAAAGGGACAGAGGTATTTCAGGTATGTTAACTAAATTAACAGGTTTCCCTGTGGTTAGCTGAGGAAAGTGAGGCCCTCCTGTCCTCATTCAACTTTCAGACCAGTACAAAAAATGAGTAATGTCATTCCACTTTTTTTTTTTTTTTTTTTTTTTTTTTTGTGCACCAGAAAAGTAGTGATACAAATGCTGAGCTATCCTAGCAGCCATTTAGTCTGTTGACCTAAAGGGGGACTACAAAAAGGGCTGAAGAGGGACGTTATCAGGGAGAGTAGTGATAGGACGAGCGGTAATTGTTTTAAACTAAAAGAGGGTAGATTCAGGTTAGATGTTAGGATGTTTAGCACCACCCCTTTACTCAAGGGGTGGTGAGGCACTGGAACAGGTTGCCCAGAGAAGTTGTGGATGTCCCATCCCGGGAAGTGTTCAAGGCCAGGTTGGATGGGGCTTTGGGCAACCTGCTCTAGAGGAAGGTGGGAGGGTTGGAACTAGATGATCTTTGGGTTCCTTCCAACCCAAACTATCCTATGATTCTATGATTCTATGATTTTAAATGGGCTTAAAATATCTTTTTAAAAGAGCCTTCTGGATCATTTATTAAGCATAGCCATACTGGAGATTATTGCCTATGGTGTTATTTGCAGCAGTCTTGAAGTCTAATGCCAAGCATCTCCAGTCTAACAGTTAAATAATAATATGTGCACTTGAAATATGTCACTAAATTTATAGAGGATGCCAAATCATTTGTGATTTTCAGCATTAGCAAAATGCTGCAATACTATTACTTTTGAACGTGGTAGCACTTTCCATACATGTAGCTGAAAGCAACATCCCTAAAATGCCCACCTCGGTCAGAATATTAATTACAAAATCAGTCTGAAGTTTCACGGGGTAGATACATAGGATCTATGAATTCGCAGAAACAACCACTTAGCAAAATGGGAGTAGTTTACTTTTCGACTTTTTCAACTTTCAGTTCATATGTGGGCAGAAGGATTTCTGTATGCTTGTCTATATTCATCAAATAGATAGGTCTGAATTGCCTTACATTTCCATAAAAGCATTTTCATTTGTTCTTGGTTTGGATTTCAAGTCAGAATCAAACTCCACATAAATAACCTAGCTCCTGGAAAGACGAAGTATTCGGTTAAACTGTCTGCACTAAACTTAATTTTGTTACTGCACGGTTGTCTCTCTCTTTATTTGGGGAAAAAACAGTAAGAATGCCAATAGTCTTAGACAAGGAAGGCAGTCTAACTTATGAGTGATCTTACAACCTAAAGTATGAGAGATCCCAGGAAATCTGTAGTGCAAGCATACAGTAACAAGGAATCTGAGGCTTAGATGCTCTAATAGATTTGAAGACTTTATTTGCCTGGCCCAAAGAGTGAAGTTTCTGACTTCACAGGTAGAGAACAAAATTTAAATTCCTTAATCATACCAGAAATAAGATTAGATATCCGAAGAATCATTCTGAATCTTGGTAGTTCCTAGCTTCATCTGGAGGCCTCCAGCCACAAGTAACCAGTGAAAGTCTCAAAAACGTGTAAGAGTATAAAACCTTTGTTTGGAAAAGGGATAGAGCTATCACTTGTAGTTCACAAGTCAGGAGTGGTAGATCAAGGCATTGGCCTGATTTTTAACTGCTTTTCCTTCCAGACTTGTCATTAGTGACATCATCTGAATGATGATGTGCGAGATCATTTTATCTTGAGTTCTATCACATGTAGACAACACAGCCACTCCAGTGCAGCCTACATCTGATTTTCTTTGCCACGTTATTACCTGGAACCTTCCTGGGACCATGGCTCCATCTCTGTGCCAGAGTTTCTGGGAATTTAATACTTGTGGATTCCTAGACACAGTGTGGATATTTAATAGCAGCACTATTAGGTGTTGGGTCTATATCAGAAGTGCATTAGTTCAGCCTTTCTTTTTTCATGCCAGGAATAATGTTACTGTAAGATTGAATATTCCATAAAAAAGTGAAACTTAAATTTCATACATCGTAAAATTCATTCATGTTCTCCAAATGCATTTAGAATGATTTAAATACTAACCAGTTTACCACCTCAAAGTATGCAAAGGTTCCTCTTGGAATTCTCAGATCAATAAAAATTAACAATGTTTGGTGCTGTTATAGCCTAGAAGCTTTTGAGACATTATGTTCATTAAATAAGGAAAATTTTTTTTACTGAAATTGTCATATCTTACTAATGTAATTTGCCTATCAGCTTTTCACTAAGCTTTTAACTTTCCAGAGCAAACAAATACATCAGCAAGATTAATTCTATTTTGGCCATTTAAAATTGAAAGATTAAAAACCAGGCTCACATGGAAATAATTTGCAACTTTAACTACAGAGAATGTATCATAAGAGCACCCTCTAGGCAAAAGATTGTCTTATGTCAGTATGTATGTTGCAAAATCCTTGGATTTCAGTTCGTAGGAGAAAGCTTTCCTTCTCACTGCAGTGACAGGCCCTGAGATAAATGTGAGTTTAGTATGTGTTTCATTTTTAAATCTCCCCAGCAGCAAGAATGTGACATGGATAAAATAAAACTCCACTGTGATTGGTAAAGTGGAATCTTCATTTTAAATGACCCCTTTGATTGGGTTTATGTGGCAAGGTTTTTGGTAACAGGAGTGCTGCAGGGGTGGCCCCTGTGAGCAGAGCCCAGGAGCTGCCCCATGTCAGATCAGAGCCAGCTCCAGCCGGCTCCAAAAGGGACCCGCTGCTGGCCAGAGCTGAGCCCGTGAGCGATGCTGGTGGTGCCTCTGGGAGAGCAGATTGAAGAAACGGAAAATCTGCTGTGCAACAGCAGCTGGGAGAGAGGAGTGGGAAAATGTGAGAGAAACAGCCCTGCAGACACCAAGGTCAGTGAGGAAGGAGGGCAGCATGTGCTCCAGGCGCCGGAGCAGAAGTTCCCCTGCAGCCCATGGTGAGGCCCATGGTGGAGCAGGCTGTCCCCCTGCAGCCCATGGGGTACCACATGGAGCAGATCTCCACGCTGCAGCCCGTGGAGGAGACCACGGTGGAGCAGGTGGATGTGGCCTGAAGGAGGCTGCAGCCCATGGAGAGCCCCCGCAGGAGCAGGCTCCGGGCCGGACCTGCAGCCCGTGGAGAGGAGCCCACGCAGGAGCAGGTGATCCGGTGGGAGCTGCCACCCGTGGGAGACCCGTGCTGGAGCAGTTTGCTCCTGAAGGATGGATCACATGATACAGACCCATATTGGAGCAGTTCCTGAAGAGCTGCAGCCTGTGGGAAGCCCACGCAGGATCCGTTCGGGAAGGACGGCATCCCGTGGGAGGGACCCCACGCTGGGGCAGGGGCAGAGAGTGACCACGAAGGAGCGGCAGAGACGCAGCGATATGGACTGACTGCAGCCCCCATTCCCCATTCCCCTGCGCTGCTTGGGGGGAGGAGGTAGAAGAGGGTGGATGGGGGGAAGGTGTTTTTGGTTTGCTTTTAGTTCGCACTGCTCTAGTCTGTTAGTAATATGCAATGAATTATATTAATCTCCCTTATGCTGAGTCTGTTTTGCCCATGACTCTAATTGGTGAGCGATCTCCCTGTCCTTATCTCAACCCTTGAGCCCTTTTCCATCATATTTTCTCCCCCTCTCCTTTGAGGAGGGGAGTGACAGAGCGGTTGTGGTGGAGTTCCACTACCTATCAAGGTTAAAACTCCAAACCCCTTAATGCATTAACTGGAGGAGAAACAAGATAACTTGATGACTTCATGTAGAAGCAGTGGTTACTGTCCAAAGTCTGTCTAATAGCAGCTCACTCTTCTGTCACCATTGTTCTGTAATGACACTTAGGTCACTGCTATCTGCTGCAAGTTAAAAAACATTTATCCTCTGAGGACAGCTTTAGTCTGTGTGGGATTTTGTGTTTTGTTTGCTTTTGGTATTTTGGTTTTGTTTTTAAATCTTCATTCAGGCATCTGTGTATAATGTTCTTTACAGCCAGCATGTTCACATTCCTCTGTTTTGTCTCACCGTCTTTAAATGCCTGCCCCTGTATCCTCTGCATTGCAGACAGTTGCTGTGGATTGTATTGATTTTAACTGATGCTGGTGGATTTGCTGTCCTTTTCTTCCAGTATAAATTACAGAAATGTCATCCATGCTCCGTCAAATATTTGGCATCACATTTCTACATATATAGAATACAGGAAGAATGGGTTTTGTAGGAGCAGTAATATCAGAAAATGCATTTTCATTCTTCTTCATTTTATTTATTGTAGTTGCCTCAGTTTTCAGCTTCCTTCTTATCTAGTTTAATATGAAACAGTTTCTTAATGTGATAAGCCATATCTAGTGATGATAGACTCTGCATTTTAATAGGTTTGTTGTTTGAAATGGTAACACCTTCAGCCTTTTGGGACAATTGGCCTAGTTCTCGTAATTTCTTGGAGTCTTCTGAAATTGGACATATTTTCTATAAGGAAACTATTAGTCACAGCTATAGCAAAGTATCTTTAAAAAAAAAAAAAGAGTAAAATTCCTTTATAAAGTATTATGTATTACCTTTGCTGGACACTTGTTTTACGTTGAATTAAACTTGAAAATAACAGTTTAGTTTATTCACATTGCTCATTTTAGATGCTGTTTATCCTTGAAGAAATGAGCAATGTGGGAAAGGTGATATATCTCAATACGTGAGACCAAATCAGACCTATCAGCCTAATTTTATAATTCTTTCCTTAAGAGCAGACACATACATTTTAATTTTCTGTTCTGGTAAACCATGCAGAATGCATTAGTTTTCTTCAGCTACATCTAACTCTTCAGAGACTGCAAAATCTCTGCCACATTCAATGTGAGTTGTACCTGACTCATGTCAGATATATGGGGCAGAACGCAGGTTTCAAAATCCACTTTAAGCAGCTAGCTAAACCTAATCTCTGTAGCTGTTTAGTTTTTTGTGTTTTTTTTTTTAGCTATGTCAAGCCTCCATACCATGAGCAGCAGGATATAAGCTCAGGCCCAAGGTGCCAGAATGCACAGACATCTCCCTGAGGTGCCTGTGGGATTTGGTCTACAAAGTTTCTCAGACCATATCTGATGCTGCAGAAGCAGACACCCTGCAGGACACATTTGTGACAGTACTATCCGCCTTTACCCTGCCATGTCTACGCAAAGAAGTACGAATTCTCTTTTCAACATTACAAGGTGAAATCTCCGTCTCCTAACCACACTACTTTGCTATTCCAGAAGGCAGAATGAGGGTGGAGGAATGATATCCTGTTCCTCACCACTGAAACTGTCTCACCACAAGAAACTGGTTCAAATCTCTTAAGACCACAACACTCAGTGTCAACAACATTCAGTGAAATTGTGATTAGGGGATTCACTTGGGTGCAACGGGTTGTGTCCTGGTCCACTTCCAGAATACTGTTTACACATATTCTTATTAAATATAAAAACAATTTTAGGAATAGGAACTAGACACAGAATCATCAGTCCCCTTTAGCTAAGTGCCTAGTGGTTGAATTATTAAAACAAAATCCTTATAAAGCCTTCCCTTCTGGCTCAATGAGCTCTGGGAGGGATCTGTCTTCCGGTCTGTAAAAATGGCCTCCTCAGGGGCTGAGAATCCATCACTGTTAACGTATTTTCAAAGTGATGAGGGAAAAGTTGGTTTAAATCTAAGGCAAAGCAAGAAATTAAAATGTTCTAATTATTTGAGTTCTGTATTTATGTAGGTGCATATATGCAAAGGTACGTATCCCTGCATTTAAGCGTACATTTATTGAGCTGGGAGGAAGGTAAGATTTGGTCTCCGGGATACTGTTAAAACGTCATGTCAGCAGTCATTTCTGCATTCAGCCTTGCTGATGGCCTTCTTGTAGATGATGTTTCCTGCACAATTGCTTCCAGAGAGTAATTGTAAGCACCTCCTCCCAAGCTGTGGCATGAAAAGGATAAAGGTGCTCTGTAAACCCATGTGAGATGTCTCAGACCAAAATAGAGGACCAAGCCCTAAGACATGCCCCTTGTCGTCATCTTTATCTCACCAGCTCCAGGTGGTTTTGCTCAGCATCATAACTGTTTTGGTTCTGTTCTGAAGTGGCATTTGATAGGAAATTAGAGTTTCTTTGGAAAAAAGATGAAATAACTCTCTTTTGAGGGAGGGTTAACATTTGACCAGTGACTTTGCAAGCCCCAAAAAAATCAAGAACGTGATGGTTCTCTATAACTGCATAGTGGTAAAAAATTTCTCTCTGCCTTAAATTTCTTCCATTATCATTTACAGAGGGAGAATGTAATCAGCAGCACCCAATGCTACTGTGGCACAGTCTGATTTCCAGGAATTTAAGCAAGTTCAGTCAGGTGGCTGCTGGAGTTGACTAGTTTGGTTAACATTTTCACAACATTTAGAGAAAAAGGGTAATTCTGATAAGCTGATTCGTGAGACAGGTCTGTGTAACCGAGCTTCAGGTCAACCAGACTTACAGAACCACCTTACTTTTTCCTTAAGGCGATCACCAAAAATATCAGAAAGCTCTGAATCCCAGGTACTGTTTGAAAACTAACACAAAATCAGTTCTGATGTGTAACACAGCTCAGTTTTGTGAGTCTGACTAAAATAAAAATAATTTTTTTTCTTCTGCTCTCTTTGTCTTTCTTACCATTGTTTTCTGTGTGTTTGGTGTGAAAAGGCTCTGTGCGCTCCCCTCTTGTTTTGAATGAAAGTCTCCTCACTATCACCTCAAAGCTTGACCATGTCCCTGCTGCTCTAAGGAATCTCCCAGCTTCTCCCTCTGTGGCAGAATTGCTCCCAGTGCTGTCTCCACCTCTCTCTCCCTGAGCTCCAGAAGTTTCTCTCTTCCACAAATGCCCAATTTCTCCCCTGGAAGGAGCATTCTCACCTCTGCCTTGGGAGCTCCTTCTGATGGAAACAGCCACAGAGACATAAG
>VXAL01005100.1:135388-146159 GCA_013399475.1 Chauna torquata | reverse complement strand
ACAGTATGCATTAAAGACTTCAAGCTGACATTGACCTTGGCAGCACTTACAAAGGAAGAATTTTCACAAGGAAGAACACATCCTACGCTGTGTCTTCAGTTTTGTGAACAGTCTTGTATCTTTTTTCAGTATTAACTACACTTATTTCTCATACCTCCATTCTTTGTACCCTATAATTATTTTCAAGCAATAACGTACTAAATACATGGGATAAAAGAACAGTAATATAGTATAGTATACAATCATAACTCAAACCTCCATCATTTTCTTAAAATGATCCTCTTCTGAAAATATGTCAAAACATTTTTTCTACAGCTTTTTCCCATCCTAAAAGCTATTTTATAGATATATTGCTAATGATAGTGTTGTCATTTTTTTTTTAACAGATAAAAAAATATACATGTAAAATAGAAAGATATACAAAAAATGAGCATAGGACTATCCACAAATTCTTATTTCATAGAGAGCAAAAGAAGAGGTATGTGTTAATTCTCATGGCACTTTCCTTATGGCACTGGCTCCAAAATCTATACCGTGTTCGAGTTCCCTTGACGATCACACTTCATAGGTTCCTGGAAAGTGAAGATTTCTAACGCTACTTTTTTTTAATAACCATTCTTGCTACAAAGCCAGGCAAGTCAGAACTGCCAGTGTTAACACAGGCATACAGAAAAGTGGTCAGAGAGGCATACTGAGGCAATTCAGCAACAGTCCATTACCAAGGAACCTCTCCCAGAGTGAAGACCAGCCCAGTAGTTCACCCCAGCTGGTAAGTTATGATGTACTTCTGAAGAACAAGCATATAACAGGTGAACTTTGTCAAGCCTGAGCAGGTAAGTCCTGCTGTAGCTAGGCTAAGAAAGGTCAGCTCTATTTGCTTTCTACCATGCTGCCAGAACCTCAGCAAATTCAGGGATGAAAGCAGCTATGGAGCAGGAAGAAAGAGAGGCAAAAAGAAGAATGCTATGGTACCTGGGTAAGGGGCACAAGTTGCTGGCTCCATCGACACAGAAGACACTAATGTTTTTCTCAAGTAAAAGTCTGCTCCAGAAAGGTTGTGAATGGTTAGAATGGATGAGAAAAAAACTAAAGATCTGTTTTCGGACATTTATAAGACTTTACCTTTCCCACGGTGAGCTTCTGACTGTTGCATACATATAACCCACCCTTTCACTCATGCATGCCTGGATATGCTCCTCCAATAAACTAAATAATTTTAAACTTGAAAAGACTTGTAAACTTAGTCTGCAGTGTAGACAAAATGAGCACAGGACTATCCACAAATAATTATTTCCTAAGGAAGGAAAGAAGTTTGCTCTCTATGAACAGGTTCCTTCTTGGTAATTTTGCTTATAATAAATATCATAGCAGTAAGGAAGAAATAAATTAAGGGTACACTCAGAGACTGAAAATATGAAATGTAAGATCTTTGGGACAAGAACCGTACGTTTATTCGAGATTTACAGTAAATGGTGAGTTTGTGACCAGATGTCCTGGATGCTGTTGGAATACAAACCTTTGAATGATAGAATTTCTATGCCAGAAATCATTTTAAACAGCTATCTATTTTGCCTTTAGCTACAAATAATAAACAATAAAGATTTTCCCACTCCTGCAGTCAGTTGAAAACACCTCTGGCATATGATTCTACTAACTTTCCTCACTAGTCAATGGAGACACACTGTTCAAAAGGCAGTTCAGGTCACCTTAGAGCCTCGTTGTATTGACTGGGGTTTCCCAAGTCAACTCTACCTGTTTTCCATCTATCCACGTGTAGCCATCAACTATATTGAAAGTAATGAAATATCATTGCCAATATGTTGTATTAGAGGCTCCAAAATTCCATTTTTAAGGAGAATACATTCTGATTATACTTTAAAACAAGGTAGGTTATACATATATATCCATGCTGAAGCACTTATTTTTCAAGTTTCTTTGCTAAGCTTTGCATATTTTTTGCATATTTAAGATTTGACAGAAAGTATTTTAACAGCGAATTAGTCTAAGCATCTTTCCTAGTGCATATACTGAATAATCACTTGTATTGAATTTTCATTATGACCCCTGGATAAAAAGATTTCTTTAATTCAAGGGGCCTTGTGAGAGGAAGATGTTAAATAACCAAATGGAACACACACTTCTTTTTAGCTATCAACACAGTTCCTTCTGTCATAGCATTGACTCAGATCAAAAATCAAATGGTAGCATATATTTTATAAGATATCTGACTGTTTACTTTGTTATTTTATAAAACTATGATGTGCTAATTTTGCTTACGAAACTAATTGTGACTTGCAAATGTTAAATTGCTGCATTTCATATAAACAGCCGTCAGCCTTTCATTTATCACCCAGACCAACAACAGGCAAATATTGAAACCAGTGTCCTTATTCCTGTTTTCACCTGAATCATACTTAACGGAAATAATTTTAAATAAAATAATTTTAATTTGCCCAGGTAGTTTTAAATTGTATTTTGAGTATATCTAACTGCCTAGAAATGGTTCAGTAAGGAACAGAGTAGGTAAAGAGACCTCAGTGGCTTGACTAGGCAACAATAGCAGGTATGCTCTCTAATGGTATATGGAAATGATGTGTTGGGATGTCCTGTTGGGAGCAGAGCTTCAAGATCAAAACTGGATATGAATTTTAAGAGCAGAGCTGAGCTTATTCTTAAACACATGAAGCTTCTTGGTAACGTATATTCGCAAAATGCCCTGTCACCATCTTGCTTGGTGGAGAACCTTTCAGTAAACGTCACTCTAACAAAGTCACTCCAGCCCTTTTTCCAATTCCTTCTGTCAGAAGTCTGTTACATATTCTTGTTTGGAAACTGTCTTGCCAACAGCAGGAGGGGTAACAGGTCTTCATCACGGGTCTTAATTCAGTTCCCTGAAAGAGATAATAGTTATACTTCTAATATACAGCTAATGTTACTAAGCTGGATTTTGAGTCTTGCATTTATTCACTTACTATCCACCCACATGCATCCAAAATAGCCTGAGAAGAGCAGTGCTAGCTTTGCATCCAGTCATTCAAAAGGTAGACAAAAAAGAGACAATCAATTACTATTTATTAAAAAATCACATGTATTGGTGCATATAACAGAATTCAAATTCTTTAGGTTGTAATTGAATCCTTTTGTATCAAATAAGCCATAGCTATATTCATTGTTAAAGCAGCTGATAAAAAATGGTTCAGAAATTATATTTAGGCTTTTCTGCATTATTATTAAAATATAAAGGCACTTCAACATCTGTATTTCTGTTAGAGTCAGCATTATTAACTGAGCTTAGTTAATTCAAAAATATCACCGGATACTGTTTCTGCAATGAAAAAAATTCATAATCTATACACATTGCTTTAATAAAATATGCAAAGACACATGGCAGGATTTTCACTTGGCATATATCCGCACAGCTTCAGTGAAGTCAATGGAACAAGGCCAATTCATATTGCTGATTTACACAGCTGAACACTCGCATCCTTCTCTCCAGTGTAACAAGGTACTTGAGCTTTCCAGTTGATGGTTGTTAGGGAAGCTAAAGCTGGCAGAAGGCCAGCCTGGCATTCCCAGTGCCAACCCTTCCTCTGTTATTTAAGATGAGGGCAGGAAGCTAGCAGCTATCTCAAGTTGAATCAGAGAAGCATAAAGACTACATAATGTCTCAGCTGCACTAGTCTTTTCACTTGTCTGCATGGTCCATTTTTTTTCCTTTTCCCTTGTTGATTTGTGATTTTGTTGGTTAGTTGGTTGGTTGGTTGGTTTTTAAGTATAAGAATGCAATTTTGTATTTCCAGTACACTTTCCAGTATACTTTGGGACATTCTTGCTAAAACTTTACACTGTTAAACACAACAAAGTTTGCCACTGAGTATAAATTCAGTGAATTAGGACTTTGTGTCTTACTCTGAAACAAGTGGCTCCCTGTTCTGCACACAAGTGCATTCTAATATTCATATGAAAGCATCAAGTAAAGAGATATCTTGCAAAAATATTGCAAGATTCATTGATTTAAAAGCAAGCATGTGTCTGACTTCTAAATATTGTATATAATATAGACAGTTACTACCTAACATATGGACATTTTAACAATATTTTAAGGTATTTCCTAACTTGTGTCAGGATTTTTCTATCTTAACTTTTTACCAGACAACAAAACTCTTTAGTGGAAGTATGATTTGTTGTAAATATAATAATGAGGTAATTTAATGGAATCTTTCCTTGACATCAATTTCTGCAGATTTTAATATAAACTGAGTTTTCAGGCATCCAGAAGCTCAGTATAAGGCAGAGCAAAAATATCTAGGTATTTCAAGAAGGCGTGTGTTCTTTAGTTTCAGAATTAGCTATATGGATGTTCATCACAGTCCTCTCTTTGATGGGTTCACATCATCTCCAGATCTGACTTCACAACTTTTAGTGATGCAACTGATTTCAAAATGATGAAGGCCATTTTCGTGACTCCACACTACACACTAATAAAAGAGACAGAGTTATGAGGCCTCTATTCTAGACGTTTAAGGCCTTGACCTTTGCATATTACAAGCTCTGATCAATCTGTGGTGCGGAAGCTCGTGCAGACACATCTACTATGGTTGACATCCTTGCACTTATCTATAAAACCCTATAGTTAAAGGCCTTTTTTAGATGGTTGACATCCGGTATGACCATGCCCTGAACACTGGAAGTTCCCGGTTGTGTTAGGACAGAAGTGGTATGGATGTGTCCAAGCCATGGCTACCAGAGGTGCCCCACAATTATTGTACATGCCATGTTTTCATTGTGTTCCAAAGTTTCTTTAATGATCACAGGTCTACCCAGGAAGAACATGGGAAAATGGTTCTGTGGATGTCTTTTCCCTCCAGAGGTGTAGGGTGGGTAACGACAGAGGTTTTTCCAAAAAGATGAGAGAATACGTTGTAAATACAAAAGTAATACTCACAAATCATAAGAAATCCTCCTATTGTTAACATCAACCATTACGAATCTGAGATAGAGAAGCCTTTGGTAAGAAGTCATTCCCGAAAGCTAAGTCATGTTGGACAACACTCAAGGGACTGCTTGTGCAATTGTGAGGGCAAAACTCCAGGGGACATTGGGATACATATGGACCAGCTCTCCTTGGTCTGAGCCAGATACATAGTAAAGAACGGTTAGCTAAAGAATTTTGATCAGTTACTACTTACTGGTATCCAGTGAAACTTAAGCTGACACTTCTTACAGGTTTATTTTCACATTCCTCAAGGGAGCTGATTAATGGCCCTACCTTAGATGCTGCTTCTGAATTGCTTGGAGTTGATGTGGAGGCAACCATGACAAGAGCAAGCTATCAGTGAAGGGAAAACCAAAGCTCTTGATAGGGTTGAAAGCTGAGCCCCTGCTGTTTGTTCTCTGCTGTGAGGAATGCTATATCTTGTCTTACACAGGGAACTTCCTATGATTTACGGCTTGGTGTCCTCATGGAGGTACTGCTGCAGACAGCTATATTTCAGCTTGTGTAAAATTATCACAGGCTTTTCAACAGTACTATGAAAATCCTGTGTGTTCATAAATGAGTTGTCTTCTGTGGCCTGATCCAACTGCTAGCAACAAGAAACAGTAAGGATCACCTACATTCTTCACCTGGACTGGATTCTGTAGACTAAGTAGAAGACAAAGTCATGCATTTACGAATGTAAATGGCAGGTCATCATTGGCTATAGTGGCATGCTTGACTGAGTATGAGTTTTACCTATATGGTTCAATGCCTACAAGCAGTCAATAGATGCAGTGTGGCTGGTCATGTCACATGAGTATGCCTATTTCTAAGCCTATGCAACACTTTAGGATATGAAATTTAAGTCTGGGTCCATGGTTGGGCACTATGATTACCTCCTAATGTATTACCTTTGTAGCACATTAATTTGGGTTTGTCAGTATTATATTTAATTTGTTTTCTAGTTGCCCATTTGCTTAGCCCTTTTAAACTTTTACATAGTTTAAGATCACTGCCAAAGGAAGAATAATTTCTTGTCTTGTGAGCTCCAGGAATACAATTCCCATTAGCATGGACAGTCTTACACTTGCATCCTCAAATTTCTAATCGGTAAGTGTGTAAGAGCCAGTTCCAGCTAGCTCTAGAAGGGACCTCATGGTGGAGCAGGTGGATGTGGCCTGAAGGAGGCTGCAACACATGGAGAGCTCCTGCAGGAGCAGGCTCTGGGCTGGAGCTGCATCCCATGGAGAGGAGCCCATGCAGGAGCAGGAGGTCTGGTGGGAGCTGCCACCCGTGGGGGACCCATGCTGGAGCAGTTTGCTCCTGAAGGATGGACCCCATGGTACAGACCCATGTTGGAGCAGCTCTTGAAGAGCTGCAGCCTGTGGGAAGCCCACGCAGGATCCGTTCGGGAAGGACGGCATCCCGTGGGAGAGAACCCACACTGGGGCAGGGGCAGAGAGTGACCACGAAGGAGCGGCAGAGACGAAGCGATATGGGCTGACCGCAGTCCCCATTCCCCATTCCCCTGCACTGCTTAGAAGGAGGAGGTAGAAGAGGGTGGATGGGGTGAAGGTGTTTTTAGTTTGCTTTTCTCTCTCACTGCTCTAGCCTGTTATTAGTAGGCAATAAATTACATTAATCTCCCTTATGCTGAGTCTGTTTTGCCCATGACAGTAATAGGTGAGACAACAAGGACAACTGTCCCTGTGTCAACCCTTGAGCCTTTTTGAATTATATGTTCTCCCCCTGTTTTTTTGAGGAGAAGTGAGAAAGCCGTGTGGTGGAGCTTAGCTATCCACTTGTGTTAAACCACTGCAGTAAATAAATTTTACTGTATAAAATTGTTTTTGAGACCAGATATATGGCACTTACTCTGCCTTTTGGATAACTTGTGGTCCAGAGATACCAATTTAGAAACCCTTGTTTTAGAATCAGCTGTTCCCATAAACAAATGTTCATCAGACATTTTTACTATTTCATAGGAGAATAATAGAAATTAGAAACCAAATTTTAACCATTTTCTTAAAAGTTATTGCCTTACTGATTTCTCTCAACATTGTGTATTAAATTTCTTTTTCTTATTTAGGTTCCTATGGGATCAGCATCCTGATATATTTGCTATAAGACATACTCTGAGGGTTCATCTAATTAGATTCTACTGTGTAGTGATTTGTTCTTTGCACTATTGTTATAAATTCTATAGATCCTATACAATTCTACAGATTCTATAGAATAATTTATCAATTATAGAATAATTCCCTATCAATTCAGCTTGCTCAGCTTTCCTTCTGTCAGCCACAACCAAGTATTAATATGTATTGGGGATTATCATCATTCTATCACTATTCTTTAATGCTTGCCATACTGAAATTCTCACCCCCTGCAACATAAAAATGTAAAATATGTTCTTTAAAACAAACAAATATGCAATTGCACAGAGAGGGTTAAAAGTTTTCTTCTTGATTTACAAATGGCCATGAAATGAATGATAAGAGGGCTGGAGAACAGCGCTTCTCCTGTGAAGACAGGCTGAGAGAGTTGGTGTCATTCAGCCTGGAGAAGAGAGGGCTCCAGGCTGACCTTATAGTGGCCTTCCGGTACCTAAAGGGGGCCTACAGGAAAGATGGGGACGGACACTTTCTCAGGGATTGTAGTGATAGGACAAGGGGTAATGGTTTTAAACTGAAAGAGGGTATATTTAGATACACATAAGAAATTTTTCATTCTGAGTGTGGTGAGGCACTGGAACAGGTTGCCCAGAGAAGCTGTGGATGCCCCAGTCACTGGAAGTGTCCAAGGCTAGGTTGGATGGGGCTTTGAACAACCTGGTCTAGTGGAACTAAATGATCTTTAAGGTCCCTTCCAACCCAAACCATTCTATGATTCTATCCTGAATCTCTATTACATTTACACTTCTCCTCCTTCTGAACTCTGTGCTGCAATGGAAAAGTTTGCTTTGTCTAACGGGAGAAGTGCATGGAACTGAAAGTACATCAGAGGAAACTGCCTCTGAAGCCTAAAACATAACCTTTCTATTTAGTAATCTACATTTATCTTCCTGGAATTCTCCCCTACACCTCCATAAACATTTGTAACAACCCCCTTTAAAAAATATTAATTGAGTTTTTAAAATGATATAAACATGCAGAGGATCCTAATAATCTGTACGTATGACAGAAAATTTCAACTGCATATTCCAATAGATGAGAAATACAGGTCAAATTTTATTAATATTACACAAACATTAAAAGGATCTCATCTTTCCATGAACATTTATACTGGTTAACATTCATCATAAATCTCTTTGCTATCACATATTCACAGGAATATTTCTAAACAAATCACTAACAAGTACTGCAATACTAATACCTAAAAACAAACAAAGAAACAAACAAACAAATCATAAACCACAAAGATGAAACTATCAACACAGAAACTTAGCATAAAAACATTTCAAAAATTTTCAGGCAGAGTGTTTCCGTTTGAAGACTGGTAGGAGAATCTAGCAAGTCATTTCAGATAAGGATGAAGCTTTTGGGGCCTAGCTTTTCTTGACAGACCAATCCTGATGGGGCCTTTGCATGTTTTAAGAGGCTGTACTCTTGTAACTTCATGTGACAGAAAGTATCCTATAAAAAAAAAAAAAGAGAGAGAAAAATTAAAAGTGAAAGTAAAACCAGAATTCCATACGATATTACACCAGAAATGCATATGGCCAAGATATGTAAATCAGACAAACATTAATTGCAGCTGCTCAGTCCTGACCAGTCTCCGTTTTGTTCCGCTGTAGAATGTCGAACATATTCTTTTTGGTTGAAATTGAAATACTAACAGCTGGGTCACACTCATATTCTTTCTAACTAGAAGGATCCTCAACCTAACATTACAAAACTTTCCTAATATACTGGTAAGTCACATATAGTCCATACCAATGAGCATTTTGGGAGAGAGGGGACATACTGAGAGGAGTATGCTTTTACACTTGCCACTAGTCTGAGGGGTTTAGACGCGCAACTCCAAATTACAGTGGGACATCACTCCACTGGTGATAATCATAACACCTCCTCTTTTGCCACTCTTTTTTCACAAAGTAGGACAGAAGGATGTAGATTTTCTGTTCCATACTCTATTAGGTAAGGTATACACCATCTGGTAATCTGGAGCATGATTCATTCATCCCTTAGAAGCTATTCTGTTTGCATACAGTAATATATTCACTGGGGAAGAATGAAAGACCATGATGTTGTGAACTAGAGATTAGGACAATGAGGCACCTGGAAGAGGTAACAATTACATAAGAAGGAAAGTGTCAAATTTCAAGACCCTTTCCAGTTATATTTTCCATGCTTCTATGAAGAGAGGAAACAATGAGCAATTAGCTAGGATATCAAATAGTAAGCCCAACAGAGCCTTAGGCACTCAAGTGGAATCCTACTAACAGGAGAAAAAAAAATTCTCTAAACCTTTCACCAAAATTTTAAATGATGGGATGAGGGGAAAGAAAAAAAAAAAAAAAAAAGCTCTGTTCTTAAGTCAATAATGAGATAGTACTGCTGCTATGTCTTACAAAAGACTTATATGAGTCAGTTGGAAGAGGAACTGCATGCACTAAAAGTCAATCAAGTATTATGGGCTTATACACGGCCAGTAAAGCACAGCAGTTCTGAAACCATGCTTCATTGTAAAATTGCTGATGTGTAAATCATCTTGTCTCATTTAGGTATCTCCTTTCCCAAACAGTCACGGTTTCAGAGAGAGCAGTTGCTTCATGTGACCAAACAGTGGGATGTAAAACAAAGAACTTATTGATACCAGAAAGCATCAAACTTGCACTTCCCTGTCTCTCTTCTAACTATGGGAGCAATACACTGGATTACACCACAGAGCTTTGGTAGCCATACTGGCTAGATTAACAGGCTTGGACACCATAGCAGACAAAGAGTGCTCATATCCAAAATACATGACCAGCTCAAATCATGTCAGAGCACATGTGATGGCTCAGAATCCAATTGAAAAATAGAGGGAGACAGACACACACAGCAGAACTTCTGACATTAACTCCTGTCAGTAGAGCAAATACAGTATTCCCTCTGACAAAAACAGATATAGCCCTTACTTCAGAATAAGCTCTAAGGCAACATTCAGCATAAATGGAAGAGAACCCTTTCTGCCAACCATGGATGAGAGTACAGAAGTATAGTACCTCCTCAAGGAAAGAAGATACTCAACATCCATACTTTCTATCAACTGAGAATGTTGATGAAGTGAACATGAAATTTCTTCAGTTCCTTCCACTGGAAGTGTATTAGGTGCCTGTTGATTCTGACAAGTTCTGGAAATAAGGTAGAGAGTGGCTTAGAAATTTGCCATTGCCCTAGAAATCCACATGACTGGAAAAGAGGTGATAGAGTCAATCATTGTTGAGGTTTGCTTCTAAACATTTCTGGAGAAGCTTAGATGGGAACTTAAAAAAGACTAGGAAGTGGTGTAAAGGAAATAGTTGCTGGTAATGGCAATGGAGAAATTGTATGTTTTTCTTTGCCCTTGGCCTTGTGGTCCAAAGCAACAGGGGAAGAAAGGAAAGATGATCCAGGTTCAGTCATCTTCTGATGTTTTGCAGGAGCTACAATGTTCCATCTAGCAACCAACACCGTTTGAACAAAACTTCCAAGAAGATATTAATATCAGCCATCTTGTGCTGTTGTACACAATGCAGCATTCTGGAATTTGAATTTTCCCTAAGCAATAACAACATCTACTACAAAAGTCAAAGACTAGAATCCACCTGCC
>VXAL01005100.1:121329-134848 GCA_013399475.1 Chauna torquata | reverse complement strand
AATTTTATTTCATGAGGTGTCCAACACAACAACTCTTTCAAAAAAAAAAAAAAAAAATCAAACTGTATTCTCGTTGTAGTATGTTTTGGCTGTATCAAAGCAATTGAAGTCCTGAAGATGTTTCTTCCAAATAGCTCCGAAACAAGCAAAGAAGGAAACCCCACATTTTTAGATTTCTTCCCTTCTACCCACAGAATAAAATGGCTTATCTGTATGACTTGCTCTATGACCAAAGTCAAAGATAGGATAGCTTTCTAGTAACATGTAATTTAATTAACATAAAATAAAATAATTGTTATACAAGAGAAAGCTAAATAGGGAAGAAGCAAATATTATTTTTTTGGAAATAAGTTTATTAGCACTGGTATTTGTGACATAAGTAACAGAAAAATGATATTCTTACCTCCCTCTTTCCGTAAATTATAATTTTGTTCCTTCAAAAGTATGCAGGATAAAAAAGCAGGGTCCCATGTGTATGGCTTTTTATAAACTGAATCAAAGTAATCTTAAAAGAGAAGCATAAATGCAACAATTGAGATTTTTAACTAATTTTAAAAACAACTAAGTTTGTTTCAACTGTTTATTAATTTGTGGTTCTTGTGGATGTAAGTAAAAAATATATGTGCATGTTAAGGGAAATAATAAAGCTCTACAAAGTCTCACTCTCAGAGGCCTGTCAAAAGCTATCTATACGCCTCATTAACTTCTTTGTGTAGATACAATGATGCAGTATTTAATCCTGGGATGACATTTTCTCCACTTGGATGTTCTTACTCCAGACCCAGGTAGAAAAGTGATTACTTAGTGAACAATTAATCCAGTATCTAGTTAGGTTTTCTTTCTCTAGGACAAGGCATGCAGGTGTGACTTGCAGCACATTATACTGTTAAAACCCCACTGAACAGAATTCCCTCCTGGGCTTTTCTGTGACACTCTTATAATTGTTTCATTGTAATTACCTCCACAAAACCCCTGCTATCTTCACTTTATAAATTTAGGGCTGAGTCCCTCAGAAATTGATTTCAGATGCCAAATTTGAAATGGCTGTGTTTTTATCAGAGAATTTACCAAATTATGTCCAAAGCATATCTCTTATTTAGTTTGCAGCTGTGAGAAATCATCACTTTTGCAAACTGGATTTCAGATACAAAATCTTATAAGCACACTGTTTGAAAACTATCTGAACAATTTACCTATCACATAGGAGCTATTTGTAAAAGGAGGTACAGCATTCAACTGGTTTTCTTCTCGATTTCCTTTCCTTCCTCGCTATACACCTCTCAAGTTTACAAAGCACATTTCCCACATGCTGCTTGAAGTGGGGGTTCTGTTTCTTTTTTTTTTTTTTTTTAAATATGGTTATAGTACTGCCACTTTTGTGGTACTTCCAGTACTTCCTGCTGGATGGAAAAAGTCCTTCAAAATAGGGTGCTATACAAGCAGTGAAGTAGGCAAAGAACTGCTTAGGGAAATGTCTTTGGAAAGACTAAATGCAGAATATGTTTAGAAACCTACTTCCACTTTCTGAGCTTGAGATCTTTAGTGCTGCAAACTGCCTTCACCTGCTTAGGATCTATGGCCCAGAATTAATTTCTAAGGACACGCTTTAACACATGCTTTAGAGAAATAAGCAAGGATCACCCATGACAAGTAGTGCCTACCGCTCATGAACATACTTATATATATCTTTAGTACCGTTACCTGAATTTGTGTTAAACTGCCTATTTTCCCAAAGTAATGTTCAGTAAATTGAACATATTGGTATCAATGGAAGGTACAAACAAATGTAAATGTTGCATGATTAGCTTTTATTTATTCCCAGGTCTTAAACAGAGAGATTTAACAAGTGACTGCCACTACTGATCACCAAAAGAATTTACTTATTTATTTATTTATTTTGTGAGCATTCAACTCTTCTGTTTTCTCGGAGAAAACAGACTTCTGAATATCATCCAAAATTCATTTTGAAAAGGTGAAGTTGATTTTCCTAACAGTATAAAAGTTTTAATAGAACATACTGCTTGTAAGGGAACAGTCATCTCCTTTGTGCATATTGTTTATATCTATCATGTACTAATTGAGCCTGTTCTCTCTCTAAATGTACATCTTACTGAGTCTGTGACATTTGGGGGATTTTAGGGATTATTATGATGAAGTTTAAAACAAAAGAAATAATCTGTAACAGAAAGTGCATTAAGACAGGTTTGAGCAAGCTTAAGATTGACTGGATGAATTCTGAGCTACAACTGTTACTACATAGTGTGCAGCAGCAGTACTAGCACAGTTGTTTTGCATTTGGCTACTCATAGGGAAGTGCCTTTGGTCCCACTAACATTGTACAATTCAATGAAAGCTCAGTTATTGTTATAGAAGTTTTTTGAGTTGAGAAATGCACCTTTAAAGAAAACCAAATATTTGCCTAGAAATTTATATTTGTTTATTGATAGCCATTAATTCCATGTGCTTACCTTCTGCAATAGGTGAATGTAGCAATTCTTCACTTGACAGTCTTAAAATATGATACTCCTTAGGTGCTTCCTGGTCTTCATTTTCATGTGACATTTTTTCATTTAATGAACTTTCATTACTGTCAGTTATGTTTTGCCCTTCTATAGTACCACAGACTGGAGAAGAAACACATGTTTTCTTTTTGGAAACACTTTCCATATTTTCATCTATCCCCTTAGAATTATTTAATTCACAATAATTGTTGTGTGAATTTGTTTCCACACTGGATAAATTGTTTTCGTTTCCCTTGCTAATTTCATGAAACATACGTAGCTCTTCTAGTACTAAATCAAATTTTCTCTTCAGTTCAAATTCATATGTGATTTTATTTTCCAAAGGTAAATACTCATCTTTTACATCTTCAAGACGTCCATTGTTCATTATGGATAAATGCATTTTTAATTTCTGTTCTGCAGCAATGAATGTTTTAGATTCATCATCTGAATATGACATAATCAAGTCATACATTACAGTCTCACATTGACTTTCATTAGTTACACGCATTTGTTCATCAGTTCTCTCTTCCTGTTCTTTTACATATTCAAGACGTTTTAAAGTTGCTGGCTCTAAATTGACAGCCTTATTTTTCTCAGTATGTCCTTGCAAAGAAAAATACACTGTTTCTTTAGCCTGTAATTGGAAGTATGTGTCTGTTACAGTAGGACTTCCTGTGGATAGATTGTGCATAGTAGCATGATTTTTCTCATATTGTTTTTGTTTGTCTGCACTTAAAGAACTCCTGCAGTGTCCATCTTCACTTACTACTCCATCTTTATTGACAAAAGAGCTGCTATGTAATGGTGAAGTGATATACTGATAACCACTTAAAGAACTAGGAAATATATTTCCAGAATTTAAGCAAGTGTTTGGAAATTCTACAATTTTTTTTTCATTGGCTGAATGTAGGTTATATGCATCTATTTCTTTGCAATATTCAGGTTTGCCTGTTTGACTATCTTGTAATAGGAGAGAACTACATTTATCCACAGTTGTTTCTGACTGCTTGTGTAAAATTAAAACATCTTTTGATTTAGCAGGCAAATTATGAGTGTTTCCTGAACTAGTGACTGTGTTTTCTCCAGTGGTTATTTTTTTGACAGAATCTTCTTGATTTACAAGTGGGATCTGGTCAAAGTCTTCAGAATCACTGTTGAGGGGAATTTTTTTGTATGTGTCAACAATAGGAAGAGATTTTTTAGAAACAAAATTATGAGAATTTATTTGCAGCTCTTTGGACTTAAAATATTTGTCGCTATCAGCCTTTATATAACTAAAAGTACCCAAGTATTTTTTCATCTTATATATAACTTCATTTGTAGACTTTATACAATTTCTACATCCAGTTGTTTTGTGTTTTTTATTGTCACTTAAAACAAAAGGTAAAGCTGTAAGTCTTTCTCCATGAAAACAACTGTTGAACATTTTCCTTGGTTTGTTCTTTGCCCATTTTACTGTAGTTACTGATATTTGCTGATCTGAACATTTATTATTTACCTTTTCAAATTTGAGTTGTGAATAGGCAGGAAGGCAACTCAAAAATCTAAGATTTGCTCTTATCAGATACTGTATTTTTTTGATATTGCAGCAATGCATCTTCTCTAATGAAGAACAATCACAATTGTCCTGCAGCAATATTAGGCATTTAGCAACTGAAATTTGCTTTTTCATATCCTTTTTGTGACTGATAGACTCCAAATAGGTGGTGAGAAATCCTTCACTCCCTCTGGACAAGAGATGGTGCTTTCTGACACACCTTCCCTTAGGCAATCCACATTTTTGGTTATGAAAGAGGGTCACTCTGTTTAGGAAAGTGGACTTTTCATCACCTGAAGAGATGATAGAAAAATGGCTTCTCTGGCATTCATTATGTAGTTCAAAACTAATGCTATCCACAAATTTAGAACCTACAATGCCTGGGTAAGTTTCATATTTTTTATAAAAATCTGTGTTTTGCCTCAGATTACTATCTGTGCATGAACTTAACTGTACCTGTTTTCTGCCACATGAAGAATGTTTATCCACTCGCATGAACTTCCCTTCAGCTGGTAATAAAGCATTCTTGTCATTGAAAAAGGAAGCAATAATTGTCTTTAATAGTGTCACCTTCTGATGCTTTTTAAAAATAGCCAGCAAACAAATGCATGTTTTATTGTTGTGGTTCCTACTGATATTGCTCTTTACTAACTCTTGAGCATCACACTGCTCATTTAATATTTCACAAAAATCAAACCAATGTGTAATACTGTCAGCATGACACATGAGCATATCTTTATGTAAAGATTCAGTCCAAGTCCTGAATGCTCCAAATAACAAATTTTGAAATAAAAACCTTAATTTAGACATTTTCTTTCCCCTCAATATATTGAAACTCACTTTTGTATCTGGAAAATTCTGCACAATAATGGGAGTACAATTAGTTTCAAATATAATGTTTTTAGTCAAATATCTTTTGAAATCAAATATTTCTTTTGTAGACAGTTTTGATTCTGCTTCAAGCAAACTAATATAACCACTGGAATTATGCAGACGATAGTGTATGTCTACCTTATTTTTCTCTAATGCTTCTGTTATTGCTGGAATGCTTCTCTGTATATGAAATGTTGCCATGTTCTCATGACTGCTCTTCCTCCCCATTCTCTTCAAAATACCCGTACTGCTGATAAATTTCTCGTTCTGAACTTCTTTAGCACAAATGTAAATGTGAATCCTTGACTTCTGGTCATCATCACCATCTGAATTCTCTTTAAAATCATTTTCAGCAAATATTTGATTACATTCAATATCAGTGCTATTGTCTCTGAAATGAGTTACAGACACTTCTCCTCCTCCTGCCAAAGCACTGTACTCTTGTTTGCTAATTGATTGGTAATTATTTTCCTTAAATTCAGAACCAACAGATGAAGCATTTACAATGGTTTTAGCATTCTGCAATTTTTGGTTCCCTACCTCAGACATTTTTTGCACATTGTATATCTGTTTAGATTGCATCAAGGATGGTTGGCCTTTAAGAGTCTTCCCATCCATCTCCTTCAAGTTAGTTGATGGCATTTTACTATTTATTTTATTTGAAATACTAGGAAATTGAAATGTGTTCTCTTTCATTAAAAAATCAGGGACTTCCAGTGGCCGGATACTTTTAAAATGTTTTGATGTTGGAATTATATATGATGAATTATATTTTTCTTTATTATCTCTTTCTGTAGTAGTTTCGTGATCATTACTGTAATAATCTTTGTTTTCTGTACTGCATGTGTTTTCCAGAAAATTATTTTTCTCATGTTCTACATGTGAAAGCACAGAACCGGTACCACATAAAAATGGAACTTGCAAAAATTGATATCGTCTCCACCTTTTTTCAGAGACAGATCTATGACTTAACATGTCCACCTGAAATAAGTCTCTGTTTAAAGGTGTAACTGAAGAATTTTGTTTCAGTTCATTACCATCTTTTATTTTATTATTTTGTTCTATATTGTTGTTCTGATGCGCTTGGAGGAGATTTAGTATATGTAGATTTTTGCGTGTGTTAGTAGCACTCCACACATTGCGTAATTCTGTTTCAAGAGGCTGTCCATATACATTCAATGAAATGTCATCTTGTATAGGATTTTGATCTTCATTTTCAGGACTCCATCTTTTGGTGGACAGTTTGTTTTCTAATACTCTACATGGTAATCTTTCACTGTTACAAGTTTGAAAATGGAAAAATTCTCTCACACAAGTTTTTCGTGCTCTATCACAAATTTCTTTTTCTAATGCCCAGCTGTTTTGTCTTTCTGATAAATATATAGGTTCATTTGGTACTATTTGATATCTGTTCACACAGCATATACTTTGTTCTAACTTTTGCTGTTCCTCTTTCTCTATGCTTTTTTGATTACTTTCTATTTTAACGCGCTTTGGATATAGGTAGTATTCAGTTTCATCTGATGATACAGATAAAAATGTTTGAGAAGGTATGTTTTCCATGCTCAGAAAAATAAGTTCTATACTTGCGGAGACAGACCTGAAAGTTAAAGAAATATTAAAATATTAAGCATAAATGATCCTTTGTTTTCCAAAATGTACAGAATACAAATTAAAAATAAGTACTGAAAACAAACATGAAGAAAATAATGCTCTCTGATGAACTCCTCAGAATCTGGGAAGTGGGCCCTTTAAAACTGTTAAAAGCTGACAGAAATTGTTAGTCTTGTCTTCACTGTGTGAGAATTTGAAACCTGGAACTGTAACTATGTTCATGTATCACTGTACCTATCTTCATGTACAAAGAAACAGAGTTGTAGAAAGCACAAATCTAGACTGTTAGTCTAGATATTAGTGTACATGATGTTTAACTGCACGCCTCTTCAAAGTAAAAGCACCCAGCAGCTCCAGTTAAGAATTGATCTACCTACTGTGTAGAACATAATTTGAACAAAATGAAAATGAAATTTCATGTACTGATTGAGGGAATTTATTATTTCTTTAAATGCAAACGATTTTTAATAAACCATATGTTTAAAAATCTGTAAGATGAATGCATATGTTTATATATTATATACAAAATGTGGATGTTAAATTATACATATTAACTGTAATTAAGTCCTTCAAATGTCAATAACTTTTTTAGGGCCATTATGTAGGTAAGCTGCAAACACATGTAACAGATTGGTTCTCCATTATCTCTGAACAATCCAGTCACCGTGTAGACTTGGCCTCCAAGAGTCAATGGGAAGGAGTTCAAAACACTTCATGAAGTATATAATTTACAGAATTATTTATTTTATTTTCTTTAACCAAGTCCGCATGATTGAAAAATCAAGTTTCACTCCTAATTTGACAGGTTTACTTCTTTAATGGCACACACACACACAATTGTCATGATTTACCTGCGAAATGCAGACAGTAAATAAGTCCTCACGCAATTTGTGGCTTTTCAACCTCCCTCCAACAAGGCTGCTCTCCCCCCTCCCTGAGGAGGGTTCCCCCTTGGTGCAGGTGACAGGTCCCCTCCGTCCTGCCCCTGAGGCGGCTTCCCACTCCGGTAGACAGCCACCCGCCTCCCTCCTCTTTGAATTAAGTTTTACAGTGAGGGAAGCCGCCTCCCCCTCCTGGTTCGTTTATCCGCTTGTATGCTTTTTTCTTTTTCTTTAAGACTTTCACGGTGATTGTCTCTCGGAGCAGGTTCGCTCCTCCCCCAGAGACCCGACCCCGAGCCGTTCCCGCTCGATGCACCCCTCAGGAGGGAGAGGAACCCGCCCCCCTCCCCCGCCGCCTCAGGGACCGGCGCCTCACCGCGGCGGAGTCCCCCGACCACCCACTCGGTGGGCTGCTTCCTCCCAGGGCTTTGGCTGCCCCGCGCCCCTGCTGCTCTCCGAGCACAGGACAGTTTGAGCTGGAAACCTGGAGAAGTGGAGCTCGCCCCTCACGGTGAGCCGGTGCGGCGCTCAGCGTCGCCACGGCGCGGCACGGCGCCCGCCTGCTTGGGTGCCCCAGGGCGGGCAGAGCCTCTGGCGGCGGGAAGAATCCCTCCGCCCGCGGCCGCTTCTCGTGACCGCTTCTCATCCCCTCACGTTGAGAGATGCAATGTTGCCGACCAAACAGCCTGCAGGCAGTTATTTCCACAAGCTGGATGTATTTTTTTCTAACCGGTGTAATTCCAAAAGCAGGACGCCCTGTGTATGCAAATGCTCACATCCAAGGCCTTTTCCCACAATTCTTCTCTTGATTAATGGACAGCAGAAAAGACATTGTTTCCTTTATCTCTTTTTTTCACCGTAGCAAGCAATGATTCAGCCAAAAACCTTATTCCAAAAATAACGAGTATTCATACAGCTTTGTGCTTCTGAAGTAGATGTTTTCTATTCCCCTGCTGAGATTTCCTTTCAAAATGGTTAATTTTTAGAATGTGTGCTAAACCATCTGGTTGCTTTAACACCATTAAGGGTGGGCAGTAAAAATGGAAACATCTTAAAGGCTTGTTACTGCAAACACTTTGTTGAGATTTATTTCCATGCCACAGTGACCAGGTCCTATGAAGCCCAACAGATCCCGGCAGTAAACACTGCACCCAGGAATTGTATGGAACTGAGCCTCAAAATAGCTTTCTTTTCAGAATTTCTGCTTTTGTAAATAAATCTGGCTAATGTCTGCTTTGTAATACTCAAGAAATAATATTAATTGAATCAATCTTTAGTTAACAAGCTATGGTTCCTGTCCGAGCTTAAGCAGCAAATAGCCTCACTGAAATCAATTAGATTACACTCATATTTTAAAGTATTTACAACAACATATGGAAATAAGGTCATGATATAAACTAGAAATAGGATTTCAAGGCATGCAAGAAAGCAGCAGGTTCACCACAACACCTGTGTGTGCTATTCCCTTGCATTGGAGAAGCATCGAGGTGGCATTCCTGGAAGAATAATTATTGTATCTTTCTGAAGTAGAAAGGCTATCACATTTACAGCATTTTCTCACATCTTCTGAATTGAATAGTTCCTCACTTGCCTGTTGGTGTGAAGTCCCTCAGCATGCTTGGTGGGTTGCAGGTAGATAGGAGTTAGTTTAAAATTGCTCATTGTCTCTGAACAGTGAAAACAACAGGAATTACATGAAAAATAAAGAAGACTGCTTTCTCTTGCATCTACACAGCTATAAATCAAAATTTGTTTATTAAAGCCCATCCAGTTGTTTCACACCTGTGGCTTATTTTGTTGTATACAACTTAGCTAGCATAAGCTGACAGATTTCCACTGAAGCATATTCTGCATGCTCTGTGCTCTTCAATTTGCAACTTATGAAAAAAGGTATCCACACTAATTGATTACTGATATTACAAACTGAATACAGCATATTTCTACTGATGGAGCAGAAAAAGACATAACGGTTTTCCTTACTACCAAGTTCAATAATATTTTAATGGGATGTAAACACCACTTCACATTTTTGTTCTAGAATTTTCATAATTTCAAAATTTTACTTTCTGTCAGTTGATTACATCTCCAACTGTTAGGCATATAACCTTTATTATGCTATGTTTGCAAGTTGACAAATTGAGCTGTAGAATGGCTTCTTGATGAGGTCAACAAAGAAGTTTCAGTTTCTGATGTGATGACCAACCTCAGAATTATTTCTTCACTTCAAACTAGTGTTTAAAACATGGCTTTTTTAGTGCTCTCTCTCTCTCTCAAAATAGAAAGGCAAACATTGCAAACTATTGACAAATAAAGGTCAGGAATAAATATTAAGAGATAAAGATAAATATCAACAAAGACAGTATCAAAAATAATGATATTAGTCTATGGGAGCTGTAAGACACCAAAATTTGCCAAGTGAAACAGCACAATGTTGCTCAAGTCCTTTATCTCAGTTTGGCTACGCTAGTTTAATGACTGCAGCCTTGCTCTTGCAATTTATTGTGACTAAACTGCATTTTAAGAATGAAATTCAAGACTGAAGGTCTGTGGTAATCCATCATGTTTCTATCATGAACTGTAATGCAAAAAATTCCACTCTGAAAGTAGTTCACCTTGTAACACTGATTTGTCAAGGGTAATAATTAAGATTCCAGAGATAATGTTACTGCTTTAGTAGGAAATTATTTTATTACCATCTTCCACCTTTCTCATCATGAAAAAGTTGCATTTTGATACTCATCTTATGAGCAGGGTAAATAGCATTCTTAGAACTGTATTTTACAAATTAACATTTTTTCAACATTTTACTCTAGCACATGTAGCACAAACACCTCATCATTAAAGGTATCCATAAAAAGAGTTGTTGTGTGAAAATACTTCATATGCTTTCTGTCACAACCACTGTATCTGCATCTCTAACTCAAATACTTTCTATTTATGTCATTTTGAAATAGATTAAATAAAAACTTCCACACTTCCCTCTGTTCCAGAGTAATCCATATTCTCCCCAGTAATTGATACTTAGCTGTTAAGATTTTTTTCTAAATGTTCTTTGGTAGAACAAAGACAGAACTTCAACTGTACCCAAAGTACTTGCAATCATAAGGAAGCTCATGCATCACATACCTTAAATCCATATTCTCAGCAGTGCCCGTACTCACCAACAAACAAAAAGGATCACATAAGAGGTTACACTACATTACTATCAGCTTCCATGTGTATGCAACAGTTCTTTGAGAAGAGAGTGATTCAGCAGTCAGTTAGTCCCTCAAAGCTGGACCTGGAATAAAACAGTCACAAAAATCACAAACTCCCTGAAAAATTATTTAGGGAATATTTACTAAATGCTTAGTAGCATTTCTTGAGATACTATTTTTATATTACATTTGTACTCAATTTTTAATTTTCCTCTTTGTTTCTACCATTATAAATGGTGACAAGTCTTTTGTGACTAACACAAAATAGCCCTCTTAAAAAAGGAAGCTGTTCCAAAAGCAAATTGTTTTCTTTTCCAGCCTCATACAGAGTTAAATTAAAAGCAAAATGCTGATGTAAACCAAAGGGAACAAACGGCATGAAGATCCACAGGGAGAGATGCATTAGGCGTTGTATCTAAAGCCACGACTAATATGGAAGTGCAGGACAATGGACCCCCTCTTCAAGCCTTTGAAAAGAGTTAAACAGATCGTCTTCCCCCTGCACTGGTCCACTGCTCCATAGCGATGACTTGAGTTCTTTCTTGGTGCTCAGCTTTCTACTGATAATAGACTCTTCTGTTGCTTTCAAAGGGAGTTACTTTACCTCTTGGGGAATATGAGAAGAACATGCTTAAGATGCATTTAAGAACTTAAGCCAGCCCTATTTAACTGTAGGGTGAACCATCCCCCTGTGTGACCCATTTCTTTTGTCCACTGCAACAAAGTCATTGCTTGACTGCCTCATATCCTACGCATTTGACAGCTGTCACTTTGAATAAAAACTGTTGTTTATTGGACTTGATATGTTGGACACATTCTTTTCCTATCACCTGATACACTGTTTGATCATACTGCTCTGCTGCTGTGATCATATCACTCTCTATTATATTAACTCCCTCTACTTTCCCAAAGACATTCTCATCTTCCAGCTGAAGTACCTTGTTTGCAGCTTGATTCCAAAAGAGACGCAGCAAAAAAGGCATTTTGTATACAGAGCACCAGACAAAGAGATACAAAAGATCTTCATCCAATTTTATCTGCCACTATCCATCTTCTTCATAAAGGGAAATGAAGTATATAGTTCTGCCTGCCAGACAGTTCAAAACTTCTTTGTTGTAAGTCTGCTGTGCTGCTGAATTCAGGTCATACACATCCAAAAGCACTCAGAATGCAGTACCCTTCATTTCGTGATAGCAAGGCAATTAATTCAGTCCATATGATCCCTAAGCCTGACTTATTTTTTGTACAAGATACTGTATATAAGATATGGTCCTCTTCATGGAACTGTAGAAAAAATTAGGTTGGAAGGGACCTCTGGAAATTGTCTAGACCAATCTGCTCAGAGCAGAGCCAAGCTTCAAGTTGCATCTAACTTCAATCTTTGATCAAGCTGCTCAGGGCTTTTCCAGTCAAGCTCTGAATATCTCTAAGGGTGGAGATTCCCCAGCGCCTCTGGGGTGCTTGATACAAAAAGCTAGACATAGCACAAAATTTTAAGCAGTTCATCTTCCCTTTTTCAGTGTTGCTGTCTTCTTGTAGTCTCTATGGTTATCATGTACAGACTGATTAAATCATGTGTGATGCATGAGTAACACGTAATGATTCACTTTGTCTTATAGTAGTATCTATTTCTGATAAAAAGCTAGCTAAGAATAACAGATTACATTTAAACAAACAACTATTCAACAAAACACATAGCGAAGACACAAAATACCTACACTTCTGCTTTCCACTTGAACTCTGTTTACAGCTAAGAAGCTTATGTTTCAGAGCCACACTGTAAAGCTAAGAGTTAGTCATAGCTACTTATCAGTAGATTTTTATGTCCTTGGAAATGAGCTTGGTTAACCACAGACATAGCACCCCTTCTGCCATTACTAAGTGCTGCTCAGACAGCTTCTCAGACAAGTGGAGCCAGTTAGGAGGTGATAAAATATCACAGAAACTCACAGAAAGTGCAGCTTATGTTGGGAAGTCCACAGTGTACAAGCTGTGAACTGTACTCACATAACATTCTGCAAAAGCACATAATCAACATGCAAAATGTCCTTGGGACAAATGAGGAGTTTCATAAGATAGTTTTCCCTATATTGACTGAACCTCAGTTGCCACATAAGAAAAAGAAAAAGACAACTAAAACAGGTATTGTACTGTCTTAAGGCAATAAAAGCAGGGCAGATTACTCATTTTCATTCCTGAACTCTCACCTAAAGGCATTTGTCCAACAACATGATGCATCTTGTCTTGATAATTTGGGGATGTTTAGGAGGCAGAAAAATAATGAACTTCTCTTATCAGAGGATTTAGGAAGTTTCTGGAGTCCTGCTCAGCCACTTCCCATCTAGCTTCTTAAGATTTTCAAGATTTTATTGCCTTCTTCATCGGCAAGAACAGACGACAATTAAGTGTGCAAGATGAAAGTGCCGTTTGAAGTGAAAAAACAAAAACTGAAGTGCACCTTTGAGTATTGTGCATTTAGTCTCTACGTAAGGCCATCGAACCTCATGTGAAACCAAACTGATGGGCTTGACAAGGCTTTTATTTTTTTTCTCTTTATTTCTGAACAGCCTGTGCTGGGAACTATGCTGTTCAACATATTCATAAATGATCTGGAAAAGTATGTAAAACAGATCGTGTTTATTGGAGGTAGTCAAAGCTATTGCTGATTGTGAAGAATGCCAGAATCATCCCGCAATGCTAAGTGACTACATGATAAAACTCTAGATAAATGTTATTATTGATAAATGAAAACTAATACGTAGAAGAAAAATAACTCTAACTGTACATGTGCATTTAGGATATATTTACTAGCTACTACTATTCAGGAAAAAAAAATCTGGGGGAATTGTCAGACAATCTATGAAAACAGTAATTCAACATTAACCATCAGTAAGAAAAAGAAAAAAAAGGAAA
>VXAL01005100.1:106015-121310 GCA_013399475.1 Chauna torquata | reverse complement strand
TATTATATAAAAAATAAAATAAAATAAAATAAAATAAAATAAGTACAACAATAGAGTAGAATGTAAAGAAAGCATCAGTGATGATCAATAATGTTAAACAGCTTTCAGATAAGAAAAATAAATAAATGTAGTGGAATTTTTAATTGAAGAAGGGAGACGATTAAAGTGGAACAAGATACAAGTCTATAAAATCATTTGTAGTATAAAACAGGCAAAAGGAATTGATGATCCAGTCACTACTGGGGTATCCCAGGGCTACATTTTAGGGCCAATTCTCTTTAGTGTTTTCATAAATGACTTTGATGTAGGACTTGAAGGTGTACTGAATAAGTTTGTGGGTGATACTAAACTGGGAGGAGCTGTTGACTCCCTCAAGGGTAGAGAGGCCCTGTAGAGAGATCTTGACAAATTAGAGAGCTGAGCAGTCACCAGCTGTTCAATAAGAAGTTCAATAAGAGAAAGTGCCAGATTCTGCACCTGGGACAGGGCAGCCCTGGATATATGTACAGACTAGGGGATGAGAGGCTGGAGAGCAGCCCCACAGAAAGGGATCTGGGGGTTCTGGTCGACGGCAAGTTGAACACGAGCCAGCAGCGTGCCCTGGCAGCCAGGAGGGCCAACCATACCCTGGGTGCATCAGGCACGGCTCTGCTGGCCGGGCGAGGGGAGGGATTGTCCCGCTCTGCTCTGCGCTGGTGTGGCCTCACCTCGAGCACTGTTGGCAGTTCTGGGCACCCCGGTATCAGGAGGAAATGAAACTATTAGAGAGTGTCCACAGGAGGGCTACAAAGAGGGTGAAGGGTCTGGAGGGGAAGACGTATGAGGAGTGGCTGAGGTCACTGGGGTTGTTCAGCCCAGAGAAGAGGAGATGAGGGGAGGCCTCATGGCAGCCTGCAGCTTCCTCATGAGGGGAGCGGAGGGGCAGGCGCTGATCTCTGCTCTCTGGTGACAGTGATAGGACCTGAGGGAACGGCATGGAGCTGTGACAGGGGAGGTTCAGGCTGGGTGTTAGGAAAAGGTTCTTCACCGAGAGGGTGGTCTGGCACTGGCACAGGCTCCCCAGGGCAGTGGTCACAGCACTGAACCTGTCAGAGTTCAAGAAGCGTTTGGACAACGCTCTCAGACTTATGGTCTGATTTTTGGATGGTCCTATGTGGAGCCAAGAGTTGAACTCAGTGATACTTGTGGGTCTCTTCCAACTCAGGATATTCTATGATTTCTATGATTCTATGATTCACCGAAATTTGGAAGTGTCATGTTGGATCATACTCAGGTCAGTCCAGCCTAGCACCCTATCTAATACCAACCAAGAGCTCAGACATTTTGTAAGGACAATAAGAATGGGATAAAACCTGTGCATTTCCTAAGAACTCTCACAGTCTGCAACCATTTCTATTTTGGTCCCTGCCTACATATTCAAGATTTCCATGGATCTCTTTTCTGTATTTAATAAATTTCTCTCCAGTCTCCCTTTAAATCCACACGAAGTTTTAGCACCCACAAAAATCAGGAACAAAGAATTTCACAGGTTAACTTTAATGATTTTAAGAGCAATCCCTCTTTGTTTATTTAGAAACTGTGTCATGCTTTGATGCCTCCCTTTCTTATGTTGAAAGACAGCAACCATTCAGTCCCTACGTACCTCTGCCATGCTATTTATTCATATTTATTCATGGTTGTGGGTTTTTTTTTTAGAACTCTATTGTATCCTGCTCAGGGATCTATTTTCCAGACTGAAGAAGAGTCTTATTTGGTTGATCCCACTACAGAAGCAATTTTGTACCTTTGATCATCCTTGGTGCCTCCTCTAAACCTTTTTCAGTTCTACTACATCCATGTAGTATGTAAGATCAGGGATCAGAATTGTATGTAGTGGTCAAGTTGCAGATGCTTCACGTATTTATGCAGTGGCATACTAATATTCTCTTATTCTCTGGTTTGTTTTTTATTCCTTTCCTAACAATTTTTAATGTTCATTTTGGTGTGGTTTTGTCTTGTTTTGTTTTGTTTTTGTTTGTTTGTTTTATTTTTGTGCTTTTTTTTGGCTGCTGCTGAACACTGACATTTTTATTGAACCATCTATCATAACCTGAAAATCTGGTTTCTGTGCAATAATGGTCATTTCAAAGCCCATAATTTTAAATGTGAAGCTAGGACTATTTTTCCACTTCTGTAGCAATTTGCATTACTCCAAACTGAATTTTAAGTGCCAGGTTATTGCTCCATCTCACAAGCTCCTTCTATAGTTCTTCACATGTGGTTCTCATTTTTACTACCCTAAACAAGTCAGTATCATCAGGGATACTTTGTGAACTTTGTCACCTTGCTATGTACCTTTTTCCAGATCTTTTTTTGGATGTGTCAAGCTACAAGAAATTCCTTACAGGACAAGAACTGGGACGTATCTCTAAAATTAGTATTATGGAAGCATGGCACAAACAAAACATACTTTTCATATGTACTTAAAATGTGGAATTCCTGGTAACATGTAGTGATTAGGCTCAAAGATATAAGTGTTTCCAACACTAATTGCAATAAAATTCAGGAAAGATATATCCATAACCTATTAAACAGAATGCCTTGGTTGCAAACTAAGATTCATTAAATAGCAAAATGTTCATTGCTGGAAGCTAGAGGGTACTAAGTGAAGGGTCATTTTATATTTGTATTGTTTCTTATACACTTTTCCTAAAGCATCAGCTACTGGACAGTGTTGGAGACAGGACACTGTGCCATTTATATACAGACATATGCATATGATCCCATATGGACATTTGTACTTTTTTATTAGATTTGTATTTCAGATTGTTATTCAAAAATGTGCTGTATACTCACCAAATTTACAAGAATAATACATTTGCATTTACTTTGAAGTGTGTCACTAACGAAAAGTGATCAGACCCTAACATTCATGAAATAAAAAGTGACTGGCCTTACAAACTCTGTGCCCAAAACGGAGGTTGAATACCCGTCACTCTTTAAGCCTATTAAAGATTTTTGAATGAATTTTTCTTCTTTTTCTTGATTATTCCTGTTTGAACTACTTCCAAAAATATATCTTTCCAGTGATAAAAGAAGGAAGGTATGTTGATCCTTCAGCAGGCAGACTAGCATAGTGGTATATTTTGTTCTAATGGCAGGAGGTTTTGATTATGAGAGAATTACTCTGTGGCAAAAGTTTCAGAGGGTGCTTTCATTACACATTCATATTCCATGAGTTCTTCATAATTAAAATGTCTGACTTGGACATCAGAAATGTTTGCTCTAATGGGATCATGACTGAACACTTACCATATTTCCTAGCCAAAGATCTACTCCCAGTTATTCACATTTGCAGTCCATGACTCTAACGCTCTGCTCCAGACACATGCTTCTTTGTTCGTATATATCAGCCATGATAAATAAATATTTCTGAATTCTTTAATTTAGTGTGCACATGACATATCAGCAAATCATGAAGCAATATTTAAATATCAAGAAATCATGTACATTTTTTATATTGTAAGGGAATCGGCACATTGTAATTCATATATAATTTTTTTTTATTATCCCCCATGCCATGCCAATCTAATGAATAGTATTATTTGTGGGCCCTAAATGTGGGCATAAAACACATTTGTTTGGTCAGGAGTTAAAGCGTGATTCTCAGGAATTCACTTTTGGCAGGCACACAAAATTAATGAGAAGTAGCTGAAGCGTGTCACCGAGCACATAGACAACTTATGTGTTCCCTGTTAATTTTGTAAAGACTCCTGATGTTGTGGTTGTTAATAACAATATTGTGGATAGAAGCTGATTTCTGGTTTACAAAAAATAGGAAAAGACTGAGCTTCTGAACTACAGAAAAAAAAAACTGTTTTCCTAGGTTTCAATAGTCATCCCAAAATATAATTCCTATCATCACACAAAAATGAAACTGCTTTTACAACACATGATCACATCTGTATGAGCTTTCCACTTTGGAAACTTAAATTGCATTTCTTTGGTTCTAGCTTGGAAAACATCTAACAAAGAGGCACGTGTAGTACATCCAGATGAGGAGCTTCTAGTACATCAGCATATCTGGAAATGTGCTGCTTTAATGTACTGTAGCTGTACTTTTTGCAATGCAGTTTGTATAACTGGGCATTTTAAAACTGCCTTTTCATGCACTTAATATGGAATCATTAGGAGTTGATTACGGCTGAATAAATCAATTACTATATATAAAATGATGACTAAAAGATGAATGATGTAAACAATGTTGACAAGGCTGAAACTCAACAGAATTACAAAAGCAAGAATATTGGCTAATTTTAAAGTTAATTTTAAAGAGAATGGATGGCAATTTCCTTGTCATAACTTTTAAAGTTATGTTAGTCTGAATGAGACTACTTATAAAAGAGAGAGACTAAGTATAAAATACTGTAGATCCAGATGCATACTTTAATTTGTTAGTGTGTAAGACTGCAAAGAATAGGATAGATGAAAAAGATGATGTGATGAAACACAGGAGTCATGATGAAAAATATTATACTCCCATTAATATGAGCAAACTTCTGCCTGTTAAGAATAAATAATAGATAAATAAAAATAGAGATAATTTATTTTTTATTTTTAGGAAGGGGACAGTGTAGAATGCCACTGCTAGGTAGTGATTCTACGACATAAAAACAATACAGTATAGTATAGTATTCTTCCTTGTTGTTTTTTTTTTTTTTTTCTTAAAGCTTCAACAATCAGACAATAGCTTATTATAAAAACAATCATTGGCTTTTTCTCTCTTGAAAAAAATAGCAGCCTTCTGTTCATATAGTTTCATGTAAAAGATGCTTTCTGACATACAACATGAGCCACAGTGTAGCTACAGTATTAATTTATATACTTATATTTATTTACAAAAATCTTCCTCTCCACAGACACAGAAAACTCCCTGAAGAAGGGAAAAGTAAAAAGTAGGCAAGCACAGAGATAAAACTTCCATTCACCAGCACTCAATTCTGCCCATCCTGTTGATTGGGCTGGAGGGGAGTATATTTTCCTGTGATCCCAGGCTTTCCTGACACTGCTGCAAATTGCAAGAGCATTGTATGTGTCTTCAGCAAGCCCCAGGAATCAGGCATAGCATACAGGTAAGGAGGCTGATCACCTCCACTATTTCACAGCATGTAGTGATTTGATATAGCTGAAGGTCAACAAATGAGACATCCTAGCAACTGGTAAATAGTTTCCATACTTACTGCTTGCTAAAACAACTGCACAACTATGTTGATTTAATAAACATTTTGCTTTTAAATTCAGCTATTATTCTTTATAATCTGTTTTCATATATTCATGTGTTGCTAGTTTGAAAGAAATGGAATTTCAGTAATACTCATGGTATGAATAGAGATCAGTTAATTATTTTGATCAAAATCTCCCTTTTAAATGTTTTTCACAGCCTTGTAAAAAAAATGGAAATTATGGGGGAAGAAAAAGAAGTTGAACCAGGACTATTGGGTTCCTAAATTCAGGAAGAATTTAATGGTCTCTTTTCAAGAATACGCATCAGAAATTTGTGTTCATCAAAAGCCTTAGGGGGAAAAAATCTTTAAGAACATGAAGATTTTTCTTGTGTTTTATGCTGAACAGCTGCAAAGTTAGATAGCTTCCATCTCCTGCTTGATCAAAATTAAACATGGTGAACTATTAACATCTGACTTGGGAAAGACCACAGGCCTTCCCTTTTTATAAAGTATCTAGTAAACAGATGAACATCATTCTCATATAAGAGATACCAGTAAAATATTAGTATAGATTTTTTTTAAAATTTGTATAAAATGATTATATATATTATTGTAGATCATAGTTATGTACTGTAATACAATTTTATATAAAATGCATTATCATGTGTACAAAACCACATATACATAAAAAATATCAGTTATATAGGTCTTTACAACCCCCCTACATTTTCTGTGTGCGTATTTTCAACTGTGGATAGAGAAGTATATCAGACTCAAGATGAGGAAAGAAAACTGATAAAAAGTCTACGAAATAGCTCAAATTTCCTGTTAAACATCAGATGTCCTGTTAAACATCAGATAACCCGTTAAACATCAACAAGTTTGTAAAAGGGACCATCCCATAGAAAGACTTAAAAAAATCACACCCAGTGCCATGAAAAACAGCAAAGAGGCAAGTAAGTAACAGACTAAAAAATTTATAAACCAAATTTTGCAAGAAAACAACAAATCATTTAGATAAATCTATAAACAGGAGGATTAATACATGAGATTGGGCAGTAAATACTGCAGGTTTAACATTGTGTTTGTGTGTCTGTGTGTGTGTGTGGAGTTGCATACACACGCAAATCATGTATATACTCACCCACATTTAAACAACTCTGATAGACCCTAAGATAAATTTTTAAAGAGTTATGCTACTATTCAAAATTAAATTAAATTAAATTAAGTAGCACAAAACATTTATTAGAGTATCACAGATTTTGAAACTGCATCAGAGCGAAGGATCATGAATTACTACTAGCCGTTTTGCGAACACAAATCTAGAATACAATAGGACTTTAAAACCTAAACCACAGCTTCCTTAGCATATTATGCCTGAAAGGGATCTTCCTGGTAATAAATAACTGTGTAGCTAATTATCACCTAACTACTGTCATTTAAAAGTTAAATGCCCAGTGTGGGAGACTCCCCACCAGATGGTGATTCATCTAAGTCTCTAAGACAAACAAGATGTGTTGCCATGTAGTGGTATCACAGCCAGCTACAGAGAGAGTGCAAAATGACTTACACTAATGATGATTTCTTTATAATAAAGTTTAATTAGGTACAATTATTTCCAATAAACTGCTGAAAAATCAGCATGCTGTAGGTCCAAGACTAAATCTACAATTGACCTATTACCTGTTTCTTACCGAACTTATCTAAAGATAAGATTAAAAACAGAGTACTGATTAATGGATTATTAGACTCAAATGATGGTTCATGGATTTTCATGGACTGGATCTTCTGTTTTAGAAAATACATTATGTCTGCAGAAGAGGAAATACAATCTAAATCAATGCAAATTCAGCAGTGAAGCAGCTGGGTCAGTGCTGTAGATCCCACAGATTTGAGCACCAGGACTGCCATTTATACAATTAGAGTTATTTCTTATCAGCCTGAAAACTACAGGGCGCTTTTCATATAACCTAATTTAGGACATCTGCATTTGAGCTAAGCACTCAAGGTTCCCTTTACAGACAGTGGAAAAAATAGGCAGTCTGGGCTGACATTAAATCCCAAGTATTTTAGATGTTTAGAAAGAGATAAACTACAAAAATGCCTATTTCTTCCAACTGACTATACTGGCAGCACAGTAGAGGACTACTCCACTGTCTAAATTTGGTCAGGGCATCTTGCCCACGTTTGCAATTAGAGGCCAGTGACTTGAGAAGTTAATATCGTATGGCTTCAGAAAAGGATGCAGAGAAAGTAACGTGAGAAAAGATTGTGAAGTGAACTGCATTGCAGAATGCAATGTCATGAACTCTAAACAATTTTTGCGTATAGGAAGCAGTTGCGCCAGGGGAGTAAATAAATCTGGACTCTGGAAAGCATTGGTATGACTATCCTATTGCTGGAATCTAAGTGAGCTCATTCAGAATTAGGTGTCTCTATCTGGCATAGCATTATGAAGCACAGACATCTTTTGACCAACACTATTATTTTATACACTGTTAACCCATAGTTAAGCTGTAACTTTTCCACTAGGCAAATTCAGCGGGATTAGAGGAGGAAAATATTATCTTCACCGAGACTGATGCTTGCAAGATACATTTAGGCTGAGGCATCTGGGCTACCTTTTGAGTTTCTAGATTGTGCATGCCAGTGGAGTCGCTCTACTCAGAAAAGAGAGAGTGGAACACACTCTGCTTTATCACTGGGCAGCTCTTCAGAGGAAAAGGAATGAGGAACTGCCTCCCTCCTCGGGCTTGTCGCTTACTAAGGTGACTACTTAAGAGCACAGGAATCGTTATCTAAGGCAATGGATGAGAGGCATACTACAGAGACATTTTTTAGCTATTCATCTATTCACCCTTCTGATCTGGAGAGACAAATTACTGCTCAAAAACTCAGGACTGTTGGGTCAAATAACATTACATGGAGTAAAATACAGTCAAAGTTTCCCTAGACCTTGTTAAATCTGATGAAAAGGTATTATAAATAATGATTAGTTAACATACCTAGTTTAAGGCCTCCATTAGTTTCTGGGTTTATTAAAACTCATCCAATTCAGTATTGCTTTCATTTCTTTGCTCTGCATGTTGAGGTACAGTGTTGTATTTCAGCATACCATCCAGTTAGCAGCAGCCTGCAGTGATACAATAATGAGCTAGAGGCATGTTTTTTGTTGTTGTTGTTTTGTTTTTTTAGTTTTTTTTTTCACATTGAGTTTATTTTAAATTAATTTCAACCTAATCCATGATTTTTAGTTCACATTCCAAATTATAGAAACTGATGGCCTTATTATTGAACTAAACAACAGCTGGGAATGACTTGAGGTATGCTGTCCAGTAATTTAGACATCATGTAGTAAATATATATGGGAACAAAACTCACGATCAGTAAAGAATCTGAAAATTGGAGGAAGATGAATTGTAAACACTACTGTATGACATGAAATAATTTATCAAATTGTTAAAAATAATTAACAATCTGCTTTACAAATGAAACAAGATTCTGTTCACATAGCAAACATTATTGCTATATTATACCCAATTTGGCTAAGCATTACAAATGTACGTAGTAGAGCATAAATATTTTTCATTAATCTCCAGATACATAGATATCTCAGGCAACCACAGTGTAATAAACATATCTAGAAATGCTGATAATGCTTCAGACAACAATTTTGCAAAGTATCTGCTGCAATCATTTGAGGTGTTCTGCTTTTAAGTCTATATTGCTACAGTATCATTTGTTTCTGACAGCCATACTTTACTGCCCCCCCTTTCGCTTAATTTACTTTTCTATNTTGTATTTGTTTATTTATTTATGGTACAAACCTCCTTTGAGAGGCACCAGCAGTTCTGGGACAGGGCTTGTGTCCCAGGTAACAGGCTACTCAATGTAGCAGAGAACGTGGCAGACTCCAGAGAGGTAGTAAACAGAGATGCAGGATGGCCACACAGGGATGTGACAAGCAGGACAGAGTGGATGTAAATATAACAATAACGGCTCACCATAAGGCTTCAAAAGGGAGTGGAAGATTCAGGAAGGTTCAGGGAAACAGAAACACTTGATAATAATATTTGGTGTAGAGCCAAACCATCTATGATGGTTCTTACAGGTAAAGGGTTTTTGAGTTCTTAGGAGTCTTAGGAGGCAGGCTTTGAGAAGACTGCCCCTCTTCCCCCTTCCCTCTTCATCCTCCCTCATCAAATACGATAATCTATCAGCACAAGCTCAGGTGCTCCCTGAGGTCAGCAGCAAGCACACGTGGTGATGGGATATGCTACAGAACACTCGTTTACAAGCTTTAAAAGTGTTTTGCTTTTTTATCAGAGAAGACTGAAAAGCAGTACAGTTAGCTCAGTACTAGTCATTTTAAATTTAATGCATATATTTATATTAAGTATTTTAATAAATATTTAAAAATTTGTACTTTAAAAGTTATTTCAGGTCTTTTTACGCTGATATTGCACAGCTTGCCTTCATGGTGGCACTTTTACTTTTCACTGCTGAATGTGCAGTCTGATACATTTTGGAGAGAAGAGGCACGATTTTGACAAATACAGATGTTGGCAATTAGAAAGACAATTATTTAATGGGCTAATAGATACAGAAAAAGATGACCTAGTATTACAGATGGAAAGATTTAATTGCAAATGAAATTGTGAAATATTTCTTCAATGTTTTGCTTAACTTCTTGCTCTGATGAGCACCTCTGTCTGTTGGTTTTGAATATATGTTATGTCCTGTAGCCTACCTTCTGAGACGCATCTCCACTCTCAGCAGTACATCCTGCTTTTGCAATTCTGGTTCAAGAGTGCTGATTCTCAAACCAAATTGTATTTAAAAGCATTAGATCTGAAATAAAGATTACTATGAAAAGTGTGTCTCACAGTGTAGTTTAATTATAAAAAGACTTTTTTTGTATTTTTTTAATTACAAAAAGTCCACCAAGATCCAACCACGTTTTCTCCATAAGCCAGTACACAGTCCTGATATTCTCTCCATTTACCCTCCCCGCCATTTTTTTAGTAGAACAGAAAGTATATTCACATTACAGTGTAGAAGTGTATTACTAATACATAACTGTATGACAAACAGTAACAATAAAAGTAATGACAAAAATGTAAGCAAACTGGTTCACTCCCACCCCCAAATAGAAAAGAAAAACGGTAGGTAGCATCTTGTTTGTTTTGATGTTCGTTGGTAAAACTAGGTATTTCATTATTAATAAATCTGCCAATCTCTCTGAAATTTATGCATTTTCCTTTATTATTTGCAGTAATTCCACAGCTGTGCACCAATTTTTTACATTTCACCATTATAATATTTTAGCTAAGGACAAGCACTCATGGATCAAATAAACAAACAATGCACTCTTGGAACTTCTCAAGACTGCATGACCATTTTGACTTCAAAGGAATTGTTTTGTATATGTAAGAGTTCTGCCTTGAGCTAAATGGCAGGGGAAAGCATGATGCTATGTTTAGGGCATTTGTAGAAAATGAAATGCTTGTAAGTTTTGTCATTCCTAAGCTTCTAAACAACCATTATTTATTTGAAGCTTACACTTCTCAGGTCCAGAATGTCAATCTTTTATTTCCACTTGAGCAAATGCTCACTTAAGAAGAGCAACTGGAACACCTTCTGTAGGAAACAGCTTACTGGTGTAAAGTTTGGGCTCATGCCATTTAGCTCTAGATCCTTTATTAAGTGCTTAAATTTAAATATATTTTTTTCTTGATTCTCAGTAGCCAGGTTTCTGGTCTGAATCACTCTTTCAACGCTTCCTTTTATTTCCATTGACACCAGAGGCAATGCAAGGAAATAGAAAATTAACTGGGCTATCAAATTTAGGGATCTAAAGTTAGGCACTGCATGTACTCCTCAGTTGTGAGTGTATTATATAACATCAGAGATGATGTTACATAAATAATATTTTCTTTGCATTTCATTTCATAAGCCTGAGAAAATGAGGACTAATAAATAATCTCATTAATAAAAAAATGAATTATAAATTATTTGGTTTGACACATACAAAGGTGATCTGTATATATAAAATCATTACATTTCATAAAGAAGAAAAAATGTACTTATTAGTAAAGTACATTTTGCTTTATCTATATTCTTAGGGGCATTATTTAAAAATGAATAAGAGATGAATGTGAAAGATAATATACATACACATAAAATGCAATTTTCATATAATTATATATAGCACATTACAGAAGCAAGACAATCTACAGTCATTTTGAAACTGATAATCTGTCATGCTCATTGTTTTCCATTGAGTATCAAGAATCTCACCCTTTTCCAACTGCAGCATGTTGCAGCAGCTTCATTTAAACGTAAAGCCTTGAAGCAGCTCCCTTCTGCCAATCCTTGCAGCCGCATCGCTGCTTCCAGCTCCCTGTGTAACAGACAAGTAAATTCCAGCATGCAGAAACTGCACGAAGGGGGCACAGAAGGGAGAAGGAAAATATCTCCTTCAAAAGGCCTGGCAGGACATGAAGGATGTAGTTACAGATTTAGATATATACTCAAATTCTTTCTCATTACATTTATTCTGCTGTTGATTCTTGCACAACGCATATGCATAGATGTCATTAATCATAGAATTATGATGTATATCATATGTATGTACATAATCATTAGCAAGTATGTAATCATCAGCAAGTACTCAGCACAAAAGGGAGAGGCAAAATGCAACCACTGAAATGGTATTCTTCAAGTAAATCGGTGTCTGTAAAATAGGAGGTCATGCAAAAAAAAAAAAAAAATCTCATTACCAGTAAGCCACCTGCTGAGACAGTGACTCCTCTCAGAGACTACTGCGTCTTTTAATGGTGAATTCTCTACTCGGAAGCAAAGAAGGGAGAGAAAAAAAGGAGAGGAAGATCCTCAATTTCATTAGATTTTGAATTTCCCTCTGGAGATGCCTATCTATCTCCCTAGACAAGAGCAGAAGCTTAGGGCATCACTTGGTTTCTTTCAAAGGCATAAGCAGAACGTTTAGGATTCAATGTTCACAGCTTAAAGGAGACTCGTGTAAGCCATCAGAGACTGTAAAAGAAGCATGTTCCTAGACTTATGTGCTATTCATTTGCATGCTAAGAATTCTTATGCTTACACTGTTCATTCTTATGCTAAAATAAACTCTGATACACATTAAATAGAACATTTTGGGTCAGATCCTGACTTTGTTTAAATTCCTGTAGCTCCATTATAAGCAATCTGTTCTTTTGCTTTAAAAAAAAAAAAAAAAAACCAACCAACCAACCAACAAAAAAAAACATTTAAAGTTGCTAAATGGCAACAATTAGTTTCATTTGCAAAATCCAATGAACTGAACAGGAAGAAAATGAAAAATCCGACGATTATCTATATGATAAACAAGCACAGTGGATCTAATTCTCCGCAGACTAAAATACAATATTGTTATTTACATAGATTAAAAATGAATATGAAGTGGCTGAAAATGCCAGTGGTCTGAACTAATAAAATTTCATACCCAGCTAAAAGCCTTCAGTAATTGCATAAGGTGTAAGACAGAACAGCATAAAGCGTGTCATAATAGCACAATTGCTGATAATATCATTATTTCCTTTTTAATGATAACCCTATGCATCGTTTATTAGGCAACTTTACTTTAATAGTCGACTTATGACAAAATGAAACTTTTTCATGGGCACTTTAGACTGAGCAGTAATACAGTGAGTATTTACTTATATTTACTTTTCAAATAGGCTTTTGTATTGCATTGTTACTGTGATGTAAAACATGAAAAAGCCAAAGTTTTCTAGAATTATTAACAGCTTACAGTGTTTCTCTTTTTTAATGAGCATCACGTTTCCAAATGCAGTTGAAACTATGATTTAAGTAACCTGTTTTTATACAGAATTATCCAAATGTGGACAAGGAAAGTCATATATGAAAACACACTATATAATATCTTCTGCTTAAACTACACTTTTTATAGTAGATGGGAATTCTGCCACTGAATTTAATGGAAAAAAGAAAGTCACGTGAAAAGTCCTATTTAAATGTGCATTATCCCAAACGTTTTAAAATTCAACCTATACTTCTCTCTTTTGGGGGGTAAGCAGACGCTCAGCACCTTCTTGAAAAGCATGCCCCTCAACGATATTGACAGGTATGTCATCCGTGACAGTCACTCAGCAGACAACCCTAAGCTAGCTTTCAGCTAGCTGACTGAGATATTGCCACCTCGGTAGCTGTGCAAGAATGAAACAGCAGCAAAACCACCTAAGACACTGAGGAAATACCCAGAACGGTTGCCAACGCAGAGCTCTGCACTCACATAGCTACACTGCTGTCACTAGAAGAGTTACCAAGATGAGGTGAAGTCATGCAGTAAGTGCAACACGGACACAATCAAAATAGGTCACAATTAATATTGCACTCTGATGGTAAGGGACAAACTTACAAAGAACAGAGTAAGAGACCAAAAATAGGAGGGAACAAAGCGGTTAAAACTTATCAAGCAGATGCCACAGCACCACAGCACTCTATCTTTCATTATGCTAAAGATGATTATTAATGATCTGGCAGGCAGAGCGAGCAATGAGGTAGTAAATATGAAGATGATACAAAACAATTTAAATTAATCAAGACCAAATAAAACAGGAATTTCAGAGATACTTAGTGAAGTGAATCACCTCCTAACTGTTTATTTGTGCTAAGTCTGGAAGCAATCTAAATTTTTAGCATTTTCACGCAGCATTTTTGCACGTGCAGAAAATCAAAGTATGAACTGAGGAAGAGGAATGGTCTGGGAAATTAAAAAATCTACATAAAATCTTAAAATTATTGTCTTATTGCACAAAAAGCAAATCTGGGTGTATTTCTGAGTTTTGCGTATCACACAAGGATAACTTGCAAATTCAATTGACTGCATTAGCAAAGTGAAAATACTCTATCATCTTCCTGTGTACTTGCACAATACCTAACACATCTGTTAGTGTTATAATTGAATTCTTTGGGCATTGCAACAGTAAACTAAAAATTTTTACCATCTATCGTGTGTCATGCATATTTTGTGACATGCATGCACGTCAGGTTTTCTCCTGAAATAATGAGCAGCAAAATAAAAATGGGCATGACTCGCTTCAGCTACTCTTTTTCATATATGATATTATTTTGCCCTCCTTCCATCTCCCGGCTGTATACATCTGCTTTCTCTAGGGTTACCCTTAGAACACGCTAAATGTACTTCATTTATGTATTGTAAGCAGTCGGGAGCAAAACTCACCATGCATAAAAGTAAACATTTACGTACGTGGTTGCCACAGAAAGGGCCTACCAATTAGCTGCATGTTGCATAATGGCATAAAGCGTCCTGATCTTTACACCCACTACTACTGTAGCAGTGATAACCATGAGGGAAGGGCAAGATCAGCTGGATTTCATACTGAAGGGTAAGATCAGTTGGCTTTTATATCAAAGGGCTCAACAACATGGCACCAGTATCTAACCTTAACTTCAACACTATTTTAAGAGGCGTGGGGAAAAGAGCCATGGCTGAAAGCACAGCTCGCAACGCGAGGTGTTGCCTCCGCACACGTGGGATGGTTGCAGGCAGCTCCAAGCGCTGGGTGCCAACGCCATCCCCGGAAGCGCAGCCCCTCACGCGCGGCGTTGCCCCCACACACGCGTGACGGCTCCAGAGGGCTCCAGCCGCTGGCGGAGACGAGGCACGGATCGAAGCGTGGCCCGCCAGGCGAGGCCGCGGCCCCGCACTCGCTCGCTGGGCTCCGGGAGCTGCTGGAGAAGCCCAAGCTTGGCCCCAGCTCACTGGGAGCCGTCGGTCACAGACCGATCACGGAGACAGGGGTCTCCTTGGACGCCAGTCCACGCCGTCGTGGGGGCACCGGGAAGGCCGCCGCGCACCCCAGACTCGGCCCCGGACAGAAGGCTCCCGCAGCGCCGATGGCACCGCTGCCCCGCGCAGGTGACCGAGCGCGGGCTCAAGGCTCGGCCTCTGAGGAGGCCCCGGCGCCAGCCCTGACCCGGCCGGAGCTCCGGCCCCTCTCTCCCCTTCCCCTCCCGCCCCCCCGAGGTTTCGCGCTGCCCCCGCT